>JBBPOM010000584.1:0-22204 GCA_038091455.1 Leccinum uliginosum | reverse complement strand
CTCTCCCTCTCCCTCTCCCTCTCCCTCTCCCTCTCCCTCTCCCTCTCCTGCACACACGCAGCTGACTCGGATGGCATCTCCGCCTGCCGCTCCTCGCGCAGAGCAGCCTCACCTCGTCTCGCTCGTGCTCCAGTCCAAGAAGGGCCTCCAACACGGAGAGCAACTTTGCTCAAAGGCCAATGCCCTCACAAACGCCTCCGCTCAGTGTGCTGTGGTCGTTCTCGCGCTTGACGCAAAGGTAAAGTGGATCAGCGAGGCGGTCATCAGACAGCTCAAGGTGCACCAATCTCGAATATCTACTACTTACGCTCTGTCTCACGTCGTTCTCCAACCACAGCTCGCCGCTAGCGTGGCTAAGTGTCTCGAGCTCAAATGTGCACAGCTAGACAAGCAAATCCGCGTACGTTCGGCACGATAACCATCTGTACTTGTCTTACCCCACCCGTACAGGAATGGGACGCCGTCCGTTCGGAGCGTACCTCCGCCCTCAATACCATCCTCGAATCCCTCGGCTCACAGTTCGTCCCGCCAGGCTTTCACGAGACCTCGTCCGCCTCTTCCCTCTTTGGCAGCCAGCACTCGCTTGATAAGGTCAAAGACAAGGATGAGGAAAAGAAAAAGGACAAGGAAATTGGCAAGGACAAGGGCAAGGGCAAGGCAAACGGCATCGTCGACCCGACCCAGAGCCCGTCCGCCACCGTCCGCGGCAACATGTTCGAGAAGAGGCCCCCGACCAAGCCCGTTGATCGGTCGACATGGAAGACGTTGAGAGACTTTGTCGACGAGAGTGCGATCGAGCAGGTGTTGGATGCCATGGAGAGCGATCGGACGCGGTTCGACGTACGTCTTCCCGCTTCCCGTCTCTCGCTCTTGTCCCGTCCTTGCAGGACGCGGCATCGTTCTGCTATTGGAGTACTGACATTCGCGTTTCATGCAGGACATCATGTCGGCGACGTACGACTACCCAGAGACGCTCTTGACCACGGTCTCCTCAATTCGCGAGTCGTTACCTGCTTCTTCGAACGCCCCTCCGCCTCCGATCGAAGTCTTTCTAGCTTCTCAGGAGAAGACGACGACCGTTATGGCAAGGCACCTGGAGAGTCTAGCGTCGCATTATGACCAAATGGCCGGCGCCCTGCACGACAGCGAGGCCGGGATTGCCCATTCGGAAGATGAAATGCAAGGTAGGTCGTTGTGACGAACCGACGTGTCGTCGTTTATTCATTCACGGTTCATACGAATACCGTTTCCTTATGTAGCAATGCACCGAGACACGGACGAGCTTCCTGTGATCATGGAGGAGCTCGAGCGAGACGTGCGTTCCATTGACGAAACTCAGTAAGTCATGCCAATCGCTCATTCTATAGCGAGAAGTTGGAGCTTGCAAAGACTGCTGCACAGAGGCAAGTAGATGCAAGTCGTAGTACCCTAGACGATCTAGACGAACTTGCGGATATCATGTCTGACATGCTTCAGAAGCAACAGGAGGTCGAGGTGCGTGGTTCCTTCGTATCGGGTTCGTGCGTGGTCTCTCAATCAAGTTCTCTGTGCGGTCTGTCGGACAGGCCGATTGCGAGGATCTCTTGGAAGGCCTCCAGCAACGACTGCTTGTCGTAGAGGACCTACACCACCGATTCGTCCAGTACCAATCTTCGTTCCACAAACTACTCATCAAGATCGCGAGACGGCGACAATACCGAGAAGCGGCGGAGAAGATGATCGAGGGTATGATGTCCCATCTGGACACCTTGTTTTCTGGTAAGTCGTGCGTGGTCTTTGTCGTCTGCTCCGTTTCCTGACCATCTTGTTTCGCTCCCATCCACCCACTCCCACTTACCCAACACATATGATGTCGCCCAGAGGAAGGCCAGGTACGCGAAAATTTCAATGCCGAACACGGCGCCCACATCCCGGCAGACATTTGTCTCTGCATCGAGAACGCGCCGACGAGGTGGGAGGTCGTACCTCTGTCTGGTGATGCGTGGGAGGTGTTGCCCGAGCGACAACGCGACGACGACACATACGCGTCCCCTCCCTCTCCCTCTCCCCCTCCTGCACACACGCCGACGACGCGACATGGCGGTCTCTTGTGGGCTGAGGGAGAAAGTCACATAGGTATGAGCTCAATCCGCTGTGACGAAGAGGACCTGAATTGTTTTGCTAGGCAACGCAAGTCGTTGACTCCTGCCTTTGGTGTTCCAGCGATTCGGAAGTTGACGCCGATATACTATGACTCGGCGCACAAGGTACTGCCCCACTCTCTTCCGTATCTGCATTGATCTCATGAACCGCCACATCACATTAGGCTAAAGGTGCCTGGAATGCCCTCATCGAGTCTAACAGTGAAGATAGCGCTGTCATCGAAGTACAAAACTGGTGAGCAGCCCATCTGCAGACTGTAACCAGCACATTTTGCTGACATTTGTCAAGGATGAATTACATCTCGTAAGCTTTACGTTTTTCCATCTTTTCTATAGTTGAACGTGTTGTGACAGCCTCGATACTATTGGGCTTGCTGGCTTCTCGCACGACTTTGGAGCTCTCGATGGGAAAGATGCCCCCGTCACCCAGATCTTCGACAGCCTTAGCTCATCCTCCCCTTCAGCATTGCACATTGGCATTGTCCTTTTGGCACAGGCGTTCCCATTTCTTATGAGGATACCCACGCGGCGCTCGAGGATGGTGTCGAAGTTGTCCGATGCGATGGAGGATATTCTGAATGTTTTGTTGGCTAGAACAAAGAAGGAGTTGGATATGGATTTGGTCGGCGAAAAAGAGAAGTCTGTTATCGGGTTGCTGAGTATGTTCTGCGTTTCTGGAACAGGATGAATCATTCACATCCACAAAATAGTCAAGGGGGAGGGCGCTGACTCAGAGTTCTACTTGTCAAAGGAAGAAATACTCGCGCAGGTGAGCTAAATGTGGATGAGGATTGGTGTTTTCTCACATTTCACCCTAGATGAAAGTTTTAATTCTCGCAGGTTACGAGACTACCTCCAGCGAGTTCCTGTCCTACGTCCACAGATTGCTCGTGACTCGTGTCCACCATGACTCATGTCCGACTCATGTCCACACCAGTTGCTTTGACGGTAATACCATTCACGCAATTCAAATGCCAACGCTGACACCTTTGATTCCCAGTGGGCTCTGATTGAGCTGTCACGCAACACCGACGTTCAGACTAAGCTACGAAACGAACTCCTGAAGCATGGTTCGGATCCGACACACGACCAACTTACCAACGGGATTCCCTACCTGGACGCTGTCGTCCACGAAAATTTCCGCATTCACCCCCCGGTCCATGAGACTATTCGTGTAGTGCGTCTGTCGTCATACATATATTTCGACCTTCACTCTGACATTGCATGGAATGCTTTGTAGGCTAGGGAAGATGACATCATCCCTCTCGCTGAGCCCGCTCGCACGCGTTCTGGCCAGTCGGTCGAGAATCTGTCTGTCGCTAAAGGAACTGAAGTCATCGTTCCAATTGCGGCCATCAATATGTTAACTTCCATCTGGGGCGAGGACGCGAAGGCGTTCAAACCCGACCGATGGCTCGAGGACGAGCACGGTCCCAACGGGATCCCGAGCAAGGTCAGAGAGATCCCGGGACACCGTCATCTCCTCACGTTCTCGGACGGTCCGAGAACGTGCATCGGGAAAACGTTTGCAGTCACCGAGTTCAAGGTAAGCCACTGTTTGTCTCCGTCGTTGAGTTCGGGCTCTGATCTCCGTGCAGGCCGTGCTATCCGTGCTCGTCCAAAATTTTGTGTTCGAGTTTCCTGATGGGCCGGATACGAAGATTGAGATGGGCAGAGGGTTCCTCCCGAGGCCGCGCGTCGCTGGTGAGGAAGCATGCCGGGTGCCTCTCCGCGTGAGACCGTATGTTGGATGAAGGTCTAAGACTGTTCGTCATTTTTTTCTGGAATCTCTGCATACGCACACACATGTTGTCGTATGTCAGGACATGGAGACTCACACAAAAGTTCTCGACATCGCGGGTCACACAGGTTCAGTGCTGTCGGTTGATATTTCTTCTGACTCGACGACCAAATTTGCCACGGGTGGGTTCAACGACAATCGCGTATTTATCTGGAGCATCACCACACGCAAACAACTCATCGGCCCGCTGAAACATGACTCCAAAGTGGTTGCAGTTCGGTTCTCTCCGGACGCCCGCCGTCTCGCCACTGCGACCGGACCGTCAATCAGAATATTTAACAGCGACGACGGCAAACAATTGTTCGACATCCCGTGCTCATTCGTGCAGGACGTATCCTCACCACTTGCCTGGTCAGCCGATGGCTGTCAAATTTATGCTGGGTCTCAGCCGTCCAACGAAGCCAAGTGTTTTGACTCATCCTCAGGGTCATTGCTCGGCAGATGGCCTCTTCCTACCAGTAACAGTTCCACGGGTCTCTCTTCTATCGCAGCATCGTCCAACCAAAAGTTCATCGCCGTTACCAAAAGCGCCTCGCTGTCTTTTCATGATGCCTCGACATACAAGCAAATTGGTACTATAATCAATCACGCCAGTGCTGTCTACTCCATGACGCTCTCCCCTGATGACGCCTACGTTGTCATCGGCGAATCCGACGGGAAAGTCACCGTGAGGAGTCTTCTTGGTGTCCTTCCGGACTCGTACCTTACAAGAGATGTAAGTGTTTCTGTTGCTAAACGTTGACGAATATTAAAGTGTGTGGTCTCTTACTGTCTCCTCAGCGTCGTGAGTGCGTTAAACGATGTTTATTTCACCACTTCTGATCTGTTTGTATCAGAATTTCCACTCATGCAGATCAGCGAAGAGATACTTGAAGCTTGGACTCCGGGCGACTTGACTCGCACGGAAAAGGTCCTGACAGAAAAGATCCTAAATGTTCAGGATCCTTCTCGTCATTCACAGTGCCTCGCTCACCGGTCCCTCGTACGGTCCCGTCTGAAACAATACAATTTGGCTATGGATGATGCGAAAAAGGTAGCCTTTCGATTGACTTTGATTTCGTCATGCGTTAACTATTGCACATCAAGTCCGTCGAGGTTCAGCGGTCCACAATCGGTCAGATTGCAATCACAATAGCCCGCGCAGCCACTGGCAATGGCGACCACGACGCTGACATGCGTGTATTTGACCTCGTGTTCACTAATGGTTTGCCCGAAAGCAATTTTGTTTTTCTTATCAAGGCACGTGCCTACTCTTCTCGTCGCTATCTGCATTACATAACAGTTGGTTTCATGCAGGCCATCGTCCTGTTTCAGTGTGGAAGACACAATGAAGCTATATCGCGAGTCGAAGACTTGATCGATGCTATGGATGACAAAACTATATATCTCACAGTCCGGGTATGTAAATTTCAGGATTTGGCCAGCATGAAATGATGAACAGGTCGTATTCACCGCGATGCGACGACTGTCACGACGGTGTACCACGACGCGAGGAGGAGGAGGAGGGGGATGGGGACGTGAAGAGGACGAGGACGATGTCGGGACGCGGCACCACGACTGCCGCGACAGGATGGACCGCGACACGGCGACACTGCAGACGCGACGTGGCACCACGACCGCGACGACTGCCGGGACGGCGTGACCACGACGCGGACGGGACCCGAGGAAGACGGGACCCGAGGAAGACGGGGATGGGGACCCGAGGACGAAAACGACGTCGGGATGCGGTACCACGACTGCCGTGACGAGATGGACCGCGAACACCGCGACGACCCGGGCGAGGGCGAGGACGACATCGGTGCGCGGCACCACGACTGCCGCGACGGCGTACAACGACGGGACAACGCGAGGAGGACGAGGACGAACTGAGACGCGATACTACGACTTCCGCGACATGGCACCGCGACGGTGACGACGATACCTCGCCCTCTCCCACTTCAAAGCTTCAGCTTCATCTATGTGCGACGCGTCCCAACGGATGCGTGTGCGCGCGGTATTAGTATAGTAGTAATATTTTGTAACCTTACTACATAGTCAAATATGAATGATTTTGAATAATCTGAATATACGGGCTGGAAAAGAAAAAAGAAAAAAGAACTGTACGGTGTACCCAAAACTATGACTGGTACCATTTGTACAGGGGTGCACAGCTCTTTAGTGATTTGCTGATGCGGGTGTCACGTGATTCCGACCAGTGTCCACTGATGTAAACATCTCGAGACCGTTCGACGAACCGATACTACTTTCTTCATCGCCTTCCCAAGGTCCGAGGCGTATCTCCCACCCGCAACACCACCTTCATTAGCCTCAGGCTGCTTTGCATACTATTCGCGGCTCTCCAACCCTCACGTTCCTTCGACCCCAACGACCTCGAGTGACCCGCGAGCGACAACGAACCATGGACGTAGACATGGATTTGTACCCCTGCTGCGCCCGGAGAGAAACGGACGTGTTCCCCATTCTCCCTTCGATGACCCCAGAGCAGAACAGCATCTCCGTTCGACTCCATCTCTGCCGTCGAACCACACGACCTCGAATTGGCCCGCGGAGAGGAACCACACCGTGGTGCCCGACCACGCTGCCATCCATGGTGGCGCACCCGGACCACCGCGTCGAGTTCTCCGATTCCTCTCGGCCTCAGATCAAACGACACCTTGGATCACCCCCTCTTCTCGCCTATGGACGCCCGGGATGCGCGGCGAGGACTTTGCCGCGCGGGAGAAGGAAAGTCAGGGTATCGCGCCAGGATCACCCACGACCAGAGTTGCGCACCCTGTGAAGGAACGCAGGAAGAATGACAGGCGGAAGTCGTCTTCGTCACTCGTCCGGAATTACAACCTCGTTTGCTTCAGAACATCAGCAAAACACAATATTGTGTGCAGCAGTCAAACCCCCCACTAGCATTTCAAAAGATTATGTCATTTCCATATATGTACAAAGCTCGAGAAGCACACATAGCACACATAGCATGCCAGCAAAATATGACAGGAGCACTATTAGATGTCAATTATGATCCATATATGTACAAAGTGCCAGAAGCATGCATAGCATGCCAGCAAAACACTGGCACCGCAAAACCTAAAGTAGACCCCAATTACGAGCAGAATTCCCTAGGTTCCCAGTTCACCTAGTATTCAAGAATACCCGTGACTCAAAATTTTTAAAACATTTCAAAGAGCTGCTTAGCAGACTGATTCAAGCCGAGAACTCATTGCTGCAATGTTGGCACATGAAACAATACAACATAAAAGTTTTACATACGGACATGATAGACATATTCATATTATATACTGGTAAACGAAGGGTATCCTGACATATATGAACAAGTCACCGTCACCGTGTCACTGCAGTCAATCCAAGCGTATTGATATTAAACGGTCCCCTAGTTCCCCTACATTCTGCATGATTGTACCTGTAATACGGTGTGAGCAAAACGAGAGAGACAATATTCAGGCTGGCCCGGATCAGTCAACTTACCGTCCGAGTCAAATAGCATGTTGAGAGTAACGTCTGAAAAATCGGGTGGGTGTTCCGACAATCCGTGGCGTTTCATTGCAACGAGAATCAACCCAACGTCCACCTCCAAAATACCCAACCGTGCCTCTATGCTTTGCGCCTGGGTCCTAAGTAGTTTTGCAGTTGCTTCATGCTGGTCCGCGAGGGACACAGTCAGGGCGTGTTGGGCACGACAAGCCTCCCTCTGGGCACGTGCGAGGTTGAGGATGGGGACCACTTCAGTGTCGAGAGCATTCGATTCGGATTCATGCTATGCCGGGATCAGCAAGTCGCCTGGCCACAAGTCGAAGGAAAGGGGCGTACGGATGACTCTACTATCCTTCGTAACTCACTCACGAGTCCCGCCTTGCTGCTCTGAGTCCGGGCACCGCCAGCAACAAATGTTTGACAGCTCTGAATCGCCGCGATACCACAAGGCGACATAGTCACAGTTTCTCTGCACACAGGCGACTGAATGGGGTGGATAATAAAAGGGGAAAGTCGTGCAAAGCTACCTGAACTTGAAATCGGTGGCGGAAGCGGTAGCATGGACCGAGGCCTGGGCCTGAGATCTGAGAGGATGGAGGGCTAAACGAGCGGTTAAACGAGCAAATACTTTCGTCGGTCATATTGATTCTCGGTCAGTTGCAAAATCGAACAGCGACGCTGCTGGGCTCAAATATTTAAGTCCCGGTTATTCCCCGAGGATAATCGCAAGCCGCATCTATCTGACAGAAGATTACGGAACGTAGAATAATACAGTATATTTATAAGTATGTGGAATCTTTGGTCTGAGCGAGAAAGAAAGGTAAATAATTTGTATCTACTACTCGGTAGTTGTATACAATTTTCTACGGGAGCTGTCCGAGACGATGCGATACAGATGCGAAGGATGCAGGAGAGAAGTACCGATTCTCGTTGCACAGTCTCTGCGAACACGGTCGGAACTGGACGTATCTAAAAGCTGGGTTAGCGTTCGACAGTCGCCGCAGCGCCTGACGCTCACCTGATTCTCCGAGTTCGCGACGTCCACAAGCCAACAGCGAGGCTCGGACGGTACCACGTTGCTCCTCCACATCCAATAATCAGCTTTGGCATAAGCATCAGAGTCTCCGACGACCATCCAAAACATCTCCTCGTCGCCGTCATTCTCGCCCTCTGTGAGCTCCTTCACCGATGTCCCCTTGGCTGCCATACGTTGTGCATACCGGAGTGCTGCGGCACGTTCTGTGGTCACCGAACCACAACCATGTGCCACACATAAATGCTATCCAAGATGGAGATACAATCGCTGTATCCGGAACACAAGTTCCTGATGTTCTGTGGTAGGATGACATCAGGATTTCGGTGTGTGTGTTGCATATACGGACGACAGACAAGATCAATCTCATCAATCAGGATGTGACCTTCGTTCGATCTCACGACGTGCATCGCAGTGTTCTCATAGGACCAATGAGCCCTGCAGCCCTGAAATTCTAATCAGGTCAACGACTTTATGGAACCGTATCTCTCCATACCTGGCGTATCGCAAGGTGTCCTCCTAGCAATAGACGAGCTCCGCGGGTTCGCGTTGCTGATCCACCATGTCCTACACGGAAGAACTCAGAGTGAGTGTTGCCAGTGCGAAACAGAGAATCACCCACCGCCAAGGTCCCGTACCGCCTGGAAAGCTCGCCGACCTTTTTCTCCTCCTTGTCCCCAAAGTGAGACTTCTTCCCCTGCCAGCACCATACCTTGGTCTCGACGAGCCCGCTCTCGCGTGACTTGGCGCGATACACAACGACAAGAACCTCGGCGTCGTAAAAGACGTTCGTGTCGCGCTGAATAGGCACAGCGTTCGTATGCACGACCGACATCACCACGACCGACACCGTGCGCAAGTCAGGATTCGGCACGAACTCGATTGGTCGGTCCACCTTCAACAGCGCCGCGACGTCCAGCTTGGGTAACGGCCCCGTCGATGCGATCTGTACGTCAGCGATCGCTCAGACCGGTTCGAAGAAACGGCCATAAGGCCTGATCCGAGCTCACCGATGTGCACTTTCGAGGACGGGGGCCGCTCCGACACGCAGACCGTTCGAGGGACTCTCAGGTGGCGCGGCGTCTGCCAGGGTGCTGCCCCAGAGAAACTCAAGCGTAAGGGGCTGGATTCAACGAGAGTCTTTGAGCGCGTAGTATCACCCAGTGTCTTGGAGCGTGGCTCGTCTGCGAACGTCTTCGTGGAAAATTCTGAGGGAGCCTTTGAACATGGCTCGATGACAACAGGCAGGCTCCTCGCCCGAACGTCAACCACCGGCGTTTTGGGGCGCGATTCCGAAGCGGTAGGTCGATAGCAGCATCGTACGTGTTCTAGAGCGGAAGAAAGCATGCATGACTACACAGCCAGCCGTATATATGGAGAAATATACGTCAACTTCGGGTTCATCGTATACGAGAAGGCACCCCCTTCCGTGATCGAGTACCCCGTGAAGGGCCTTGTCCAGGATCATTGGGGGCAATCTATCGGAAGCGTGAACCAAGAGGGCACCGGCCCAAATCTATGGCTTACCTCGCTTCGACATCCTGCCGGCTTTGGCCAACCTGCTTCGCTAGGTAGTCGATCTCGACAACAGAGTATCATACAGTGCGAACGGATTGTCTAGTCAGACAAAAGCTCTGGAGAGGGGATTCGATCGTGTATAGCCAGAGGAAACAACAAACTGACCGTCTATATAATCACGCAAAACCTTCTCAAACTCCGCTAGGTTACGGTCTTAGTGAGCAATCGCGATGGCCCACATGCACTTGATCTCTCGCAGCTGAGCATACTGGGTCGTGAGCTTGACAGGTAGAAGTGACGTACCGTCCTCGGGCTAGATTTCTCGGTGGTAAAGACTCTGGGGGTGACGAATAGACTGACCAAGTTGAACATGACTGCAATGCACAAAAGCAAACGGATCGTCCTGAGCAGTCATATTTCTCAAACGTATGAATACGCAGTGCGTAATCCTTGTCCTCTGCATGTAGAACCCCAGACTGGAGGTCGAGGGCAGCTTGGAGGTGAGGTGGGCAATATATCGGGTTTGAAACCGTTCTGGCAGAAGTGAGCGCAGCCTTATAGATTGATGACTTTAGTGAATATAATCGAGATAAAGGGAGGATCAGCATACCTTTGATTTGGTGAAATTTGCTATCCCTCAATAAACTCGACTTTCGAGAAGGTGGACTTCGGTGAGGGTCGCCTTGTCGTCAAGTTTATTTAACTCCGTTAAGAGTGTATCGGTCCGCGTTAAAGCAGCCTTGAATTGTCACGAGGACGCCTGATGATTTGAACTTGACGGCTGTTGGGGATGTCGTTGAAGTAATTGAGCAATGTTCGAACTAGAAGCCTTTCGTTAGGAACTCAAATGGGTGCCGTGTTGGTGCGACTCAATGAGCTCGGCCGTTTTAGCCTTGGCTGTCGATGACATGAATGATCTCGAGAGTGTGATGACCTCTGCCAGACCCTCGGCGTTTCTGCACACACTCAGGCTCGTGTTGACCGACGGTGAGGGTAATACGCACACTTTTGATCGCGGTAGAGCTCAGCGAGCTTAATCATGGCGCCCTTCTGGTCCCGGAGCGACTGATCTCGGTCCGTGGGTACATCGGACGTCGACGCTTTAAAGGATATGTATGATCCCTTGTTAGTATTTACAACGTAAGATGATATTTGTGCTTACTTTCCGGAGCGAGTATATCTTCTCAGCCCGCGTTGGGTTGGTATCAGCGACCGATTCTGCCTTTCAGGAGACTGGACATCGATGACAAGATGATTGAGGCGTATATCCTAGTAGTCGTGGGAATATTGCTTTACTTCCGACCAACGCGCTGTGCCAATAACGGAACGAAGCACTGATCGGGAAACAGACCTGCGTTGACATTGGTTTTCTGTCGACACCAAGGTGGTCACGGCCAGTGTAGGACAGCTGTCGGGGAACAATACTACGCGGCGCGGGACGAGCGTGATCCGATGAGCTGGGACAGTCAGCCGGACAAGACTAGGTCCGAGTCGTTATCGTGCCAAGAACTTGCGCAGCGGACACACGGGAGATAGTTTCGCATCGGTTTTGATTCACGAAATGTCACCCGAGTCCCCTATCAGCAAGTGTTTCATGGCTCTTATTTCCTCTCGACGATCAAACCGTAACAAACGCTCGCAATACACGACCCGCCAAATTGGTTCCCGGGAACCTCTAAATCGCCAAACGACAAGTATCATAGGAGTTCGCTCAAGCAGGGCCGCGCCGTCTATATCTAGTGGAAACCATAGACGAGGAAGAGGGCATACTTTTGATTCTGCAGACTACAGTATGCGTTCCCTACCCCCTTCGTCAAACCTTTGGGCTCAGCCTCGTTTCTGCCGTTACCTATCGTATGGCCGACTTTTCGTCCTTGCTCCTACTCGAGTCAACATCCGATATCCAACACTGGACATCGTCGGATGCATCACCTCTGCCATTTGGGCAAATTCTTCGTGACCGGTTAACGTGTTTGTATGGCGGAAGACAGTTTTAAAGGGAAAAAGCTGCCAGAATAGACAAGATTCTAGATCGATCTTTTCTCGTGTAATATTTCTCAGATCAATGGCATCGCGCAATGAACCATTTTTTGTTGAACACGGGACAGACCGTACCAGACTATTCCTGACGTTGGCCTACCGATCTTGATGGTCTTTTGTCTCTCATTTACTCGTGAGTTCATAACATTGCCCTACACCACAAATCTCTATGATCATAATAACTGACGCATGAGAAGTTTTCCCTAGTTACATTTACCAATTGGTGGAGTCCTTCGAAGCTCCCAGCCATGTTGATGTCATCAATTAACTGACTGCTCGAATGCAGCTCCGAGCGGGAACGAACGAAATCGACGATGGCCCTCTGTGGGACTGTGGCCGACGGAACGAATCACTACCAACGGCTTCGCAGCGGCATCCAAACTTCTCCATGCTGGCGCACTCGCGGTCCATACAGCCTCTCCAAGCACTAAAAGATCCCCGACCTTGTCCGTCTCGATAGGGCGCAGAAGCTTGGTGGTGGGAACGAGGGAACGATGGCGAAGGATGGCGAAGGTCGTGGGCGACGCAGGGTCGAGATCAAGGACGCGGCAGAGCGCCTCGTATTGGGGGCGGAGCTCAGCTTCTGTTTTGAAGTCGTGTTGTGAAGAAGGCTGATCGTTTGTGAGTATAGAATGCGTGATTATCCGTCTGTGGTTTAAAAACAAACGAACGTACGGGATCGCATTAGATCGGACTCATAACTGGCTCCCTTCTCTGTGCTGTTGTAGGAACCTAAGGATAAGATTCTCGTGGACTGTGGTCAATCGTTGGTACGAGGAAATCAAAGACGGAAGCCTACCGTTGGTGGATCTTGACGGGAACTTGGAGTCGCGCGAGAACGACGATGATGTTCACGGAGGCTGTCGACATTCCCCCTGTTTCGATCGGGATCTTCGGACGGTTCACAGAAGTGTAAAGCATGACTCGGGCGGCCAGTCCGCGGCAACAACGCGCCGACATGACAGCGTGTCGTGATTTTCGATATCACATAACGTCGATAGCGACCACATGGAGTCAACGTTGACTAGTCCTTTGACAAACCTCCGCCGGCGCAGGCCCCCAGCTCGTCACAACGACAACCCGGAAAGTCCAAGGCGTCTGACAGGTCACGTGCAAGCTACTCGCCTGCCCTTTTTTGTAACCACGACATTTTCTACTTGACGACCATCAAGCAAGAAAGACCTCGAACATCTTTTACAATCTCGCATCTCCATCCAAGCCAGCCATGTCTTCCACCAAGAGTCCTAACCCGTACAACGGTGCCCCGCCAAAAGTGAGCTGCCGCCGCCATAAAATTATATTTAGTCTCCTCGTCTTTCATCTCATCTCATCTTTCTGTCTTCTGTCTCGCAGTTGACAGCTCGCTGACGTATATCCTATCCCATGGTCGTCCTGATCCGATCTGTCGGTCATGTCTGTATTTAGGTATTTGAACGATTTCAGCAAAGCGCTTGCGAGTGAGGTCCGAATCCTCCTTGCGGAGGTCAGGAAGCTCCGGGACGAGCGCCGGCGGCTTCAGATGTGCGTCCCCTTGTTCTTGTTCTTTCATTTATCTTTGTTCACGCTTCTTCTCCCTCCCCACTATCACTTGGCACGTTTTTCCAATGCAGGTCTTATGGTCACATGTGAATGAACGAAAACACAAGAGCAGCGAGATCGCAGAGCTGATGGCCGTCAAGTCTAAGCATGGAGCGGGTGGAGAGTACTCGCCTAAGTGGACGCCGCCGGTGAGTGGTTCTCTTGTCATCCTCCTGTCGTCCATTCATTGTTGATTGCATGTCTCTGCTTCTGCTTCTCGCTCGCCCCTTGTCTTTCGATCAATCAATCGTCCGTGTGTACTTTGAAATGCCATTGTCGTTATTAACGCTCAATTGAAATGACGATCGATCGACGACCGCACTACGCTCCGGTTCTCGTCCGATGCACATCCAGCCATCCCAAGACCCCCCTGCGCCGCCCCCTCCAGCCGCGACACCCCCACCCATTGACGACGGCCCGCCCGTCCAAGCCCACCCAGCATGGAAAGCCGTGCATAAATCGACGCGACGGGAGAGAGTGCCCAGGAGCTTACCTGAACTTTCGTGGGAAACGAAGATGGCTGTGGTCACGGTGTGTCCTACTACCCGTTGTGTCCGTTGTATCAATTGTAGCAACTTGTTCTGAACCACCAAAAAGTTCGCACAACAGTCAACTCGAGCTACAAATTATAATCGACGAGCTCAAGAAACGGACATCGCTAATCGACTTCAACGAGCCCTACCACGTCGAAGCCCACCAAGACATCTACAGTTCAGTTCACCCACTACTGCAGTCCTCCCTTGTCACTGACATTCACCATGCTAACGCGACAGATCTCAACGACGCACTTCCTCCCCAAGACGCGTCTTCCACAGATCTCCCGCCCGCCCTCGTATTTTACTGCGTCCACAACATCCTTTTGCCGACTTTTAATATTGGACAAATCCCGACTTGCTCATCCTCCTCGCCCTCGTCGAGACCTTTCGCCAGCCCGCCGTGGTCAAGTCCGACGAAGCGCTCGAATGGCAAACGCATTACGAGCGGGCACGGAGCGACGGCCGGGAACAGGTCGTAAGACTGCTAGCTGCGAATGAAGTGCGCGCGTTGAAGGGATTCTTGAACAGAAGGACGCACAGTGGAGGGAACATCCTAGCTGACCTGCAACATGTGAGTCATCCTTGGTCCGTCGTGGAACGCTTAGCTATAGTGAGCTCTCATCGCAGAAATGGCAAAGTAAAGTCATCGCATCGCACGTTGCAGAGTTCGAACCACAACCCCAGCAAATGGCTCAACATCACCCCGTTTACCCGCCTCATCCAATGCATATGATGCCCCATCATCCCCACTATCCGCCGCTGCATAACCTTTATGCGCCCTCACCGCAACAACATACGACGCAGGTGAAGACTGAGCCGGTGGATGGTCGGTATATGCTGGGTGCTCCTGGAATGGCGCCTTACGCGCCCTCTACCTGGACCTCAACTAAATGGAATGAAACCGCCAACGTATCCGGGGGACAATCCTTTCCGCCTCACCCAACGCATATCACGCGTCCCGCGACCCTCCTGCATCAGCCGCCGCGGCCTCGCAGCCCGCCACTACCTCCTCGATAACAACAGCAGCAGCATCGGCATCGGCATCGGCAACACAGCAACCCGCGCAGTCTAACGAGACTACGCAGCCATCAACGGCATCTCAGCCTGAGTCAGCACAGTCAGCACGTCCAGGGGGTCAGTAGATACCTCAAGTCGACGGACCGACAATGTCTGATTCAGAGTCACCTTTCCCACCTCCGAGTCAATCATATGCACTAGGCCCTTCCGACCCGTCGTCGCCTCAACCCTCTCAAATATCCAGCACGTCTCAAACAGGGGATGAAGCAATAAACAGCAATCTGGATGACTCGGACAGGAAGGGCGAGGAGGACGCCGAAGATGGCACCCAAGGAGACACGGGTGTTCTACACTTACGACAAGGCCTGTTGGCATGCCGAATTATATTTACGTCTAGTCCTCTGACTTTTCACAGGTTGGGCGAGTGAAGAACAAATGGAAGTGCATCTTGAAAGACGGCATGATCCATATTAACGGCAAAGATTACCTTTTCGCTAAATGTATCGGTTTTGATGATTCCAGACGAATTATTTTGCCGATTATCTTTTTCAGTGAATACGAATGGTAGTCGTGTGTTCTTGGGTGCAGTTTGGGTGCAACCCTTTGCTTCTTCTTTGGACCGCGGTGTTAGACTGCAATGCACGTTGTTATTCTGCACACTTATTGTCATTACTCATCAACCGCCGATCAGTGAGACCGTCGCTTTTCCGGCGTACAATAGGAACAACCTGTCTGCCACCACGCAGCAGCAAAAAGATCGAGAAGGTCGTCTGTGACAGTTTCAGCGGATGGACGACTTCTACTTACTACTTAATCCGCGGAGCCGGTGGCAATCTGCTCTGACACTTCCCGAGGAATTCTTTCAACATTCGATCGCCGTTTCCCGCTATCGAGTTTCGGTGACAAGACAACCTGGTGCCAACTGCCAAGCGAGATCGTACAGCGTTTTCGCCGGTGCCCGCGCGTGTAGGTATGTAAATACTTACACGAAGAGACTTGATGATTTCTCAAAGATTCGATCTCTGAGTGCACAAGTTCGACTCCGGCTTCCAAGTCCAACTGTTTTGCTCTTTTATGTAGTATGCTTAATAACTATGTCGCCAACATGTTTTCCTCTATGTGCAACTGTATGTTAACTATGCTACGTGAATATATATGTACTTCACGCTCCACTGTATTGACTTTTCGAGTTCACGCTCAACCAGACAAACAAGGTTTCTGCCTTGGACTTTACTTCTCATAGTGCACGTGATCACATCCCTCGTTCCGATGCCCCGATGTCCCAGTTGTGGAAAGGGATTCAAAGACCCGGCTGCTGTTGCAAACCATATGAGTCAACCCGCTTCTGGCTGCAATACATGGGTGGATAATCTCGTCTCTCTGAGAGATAACTTAGATCTTCCGACTTCCTCCAGCGTTGGTGATGCACCGCCCGAACCAGCTAATTTTTTCCACCACACCGAAGACCAGATGAATCTAGACGTTGGTGATCCCATGCAGCTCGACGCCATCCCACCCATTCTCGTCAATATCCCTCCTTTTCTGCCAGACGCCGAGAACACTTGCGACTATTTTCCGGATGCAGCGCGACAGTACTATCCCGGTCCTACTTTCATGGACAAGTTCGACGGAGACGAATATACCAACTTGCGTGCCGCGAACCTGTACTACCCTTTTGCGTCACGCGAAGAATGGGAGCTGTCTTTGTGGTTACTCCGTTCTGGATTGAGCATGCGAGCCATTGATTCCTTTCTAGCTTTGCCAAAGGTATGACCGGTGTTTGTTGCAAAGAAAAGGTTACTGAGTTCTCTGCATAGATACGAATGCTCTGTCTATCGTTCTCAACAGCGAAGGAGTTGCGTCATAGAGCCGAACTTCTTCCGGGTGGGCCACGTTGGCAAGTAATGGAGATAAAGACTTCGCATCCCACTAGACAGCGCACTTATCTTTATTGGCGTGATCCGTTGGAGTGTATTGCTTGGCTCCTCAACAATCCTCTATTCAAAGATCAGCTCGACTGGATCCCTAGACGCGTATACAAGACTCCTGATAAAAATTGTCGCATCTACACAGAATGGATGACAGGCGATGATGCTTGGAACATGCAGGTATGTCGTTTCTCTCATTACTCGGCGTCTCCGACTGATCTATTCGCAGTCGCAGCTTCCGACGGGAGCGACACTCCTAGGTGTCATTCTTTCTTCCGACAAGACGAATATCACTACGCTTTGTGGCGGAAGAGTCGCACACCCCCTACTCATCAGTCTCGCCAACATCAAGATGACAACGCGCCTCAAATTATCGTCAAACTCGTTTATGCTCACCGCCCTTTTGCCCGTTCCAAAGTTCTTACATAAGAACAAACGTATGCGCGGTGTCTTAGAAGATAGGTTAATTCATCAATGTTTAGACATCGTTCTTGAACCTCTCAAGAAGGCTGCTCAATACGGTGTCATGCTACCAGATCCCGTCGGTCAGATTCGATACAGCTTCACACCGCTCGCAAGTTACATTGCGGACACACCCGAAGCCGCTATGGTCGCCTGCGTTGGAGGGAAAACATCCCCCGTTACCATGGCCATGTACAAACAATTTGGCGATAACTTTCGTCACGAACCCCGAACCGCCTCAACGACGATCGCGCAACTTGCCGTTGCACAATCCAAAGCCGATCCAACAGACGTTCAAGCGTTCTTTCGCGAGGCACAGCGGTTCCGCCTAAATGGTGTCAGTGAACCATTTTTCAGAGACTTCCCCCTCTCATGCCCCAGTTCATTTATCACGCCCGAAATGCTGCACCAACTGCATAAGGAATGTTGGGACCACGACGTCAAGTGGTGTCTGAATATTGTTGGAGACTCCGAACTCGACTTTCGATTATCGGTTCTGCAACCCACTGCTGGGTATCGTCACTTCAAGACCGGGATCTCCAAGCTGAAACAAGTTACTGGACGAGTGCACCGTGACGTTCAACGATACCTCGTCGCAATAATCGCTGGTGCTGCCCCTTCAGACTTTGTCGTGGCGATTCGCGCGCTAATGGACTTCCGGTACCGTGTCCAAGCTTATCAGATCGACTCCGACGACCTTCAACTTATCTCGGTTGCCTTGGATACGTTTCACGAAAATAAACAGTCCATCCTTGACTGTGGAGCGCTCCGCGGGATGAAAAACAAACCAATCGACAATTGGTATATACCGAAGCTCGAACTGATGCAAAGCATCGTGCCAAGCATACAACGACTTGGGGTCCCTATCCAGTGGACTGCGGATATTACGGAACATGCTCACGTCTCGGAGATCAAGACCCCCGCAAGTGCGAGTAACAACAACAACTACGACCCCCAGATTTGTCGTTATCTAGATCGAGCAGAAAAATGTCGAACATTCGAACTCGCAACATCAATTCGTGAGCGGGAACTTTCCGGTTTTCCCGGAAGTTTGGAAGGTAGCCATGAAAGTGACGGCGAGGACCATACGAACGGCCATGATGCTGGCAATTCCAACGTAGCTGATCCGGCTCCCACTGCAGTTTTGGGCCCCGCGCGTCCTCCAACTAACTACTTCGATATATCTGCACGCCTTCGCACAAAAGAGCCCGGGACCGTCCCTCTTCCTCTTCGAACATTTTGTGTTGGTACCACGGCCTTACATCTCTCCTACGATCCCTCCATACGACGAATCAGCGTTGATGAGGCAGCAGCAAAATTTGGAATACCGGACTTACGAGCAGCTCTCTCCGACTATCTGACCCGCGAGCAGGCACAACATGGTCCATTCGTTCACCCTGTGGGAGGCCCGCGCCGTGCATCATCCACATCTGTACTCCCCTTCAGTGACTTGCAAGTTTGGTTCAAGGTACGAGTACAGAATATCCCATTACATGGTGCACGCGAGATCTCCCCTTCACAAACACTTTTTGCGTCCCCTCCGAACAATGAGTGGACTTTGGGCCGCTATGACACTGCCATTGTCAACAGTGATGCAGGCGCAGATTGGCCCCTCAGCGGCCTGCGAGGTAAGACGGACTTTGATTCGCTTCTTCCGTAGAGCATGACTCGTTTCGTCTTCACAGGCCATATAGTAGGTCAGCTGCGCTGCATCATGCGCCCGGTGGCGAAACCAGGCATAGAGTGGCCATGGGAAGACAAATTCTTGGTTTACGTGCAACGCTTTGACACGTGCGGCGAAGACGGTGCATCGCAACTCCAAATCCTCAAGCGCGCTAAAAGAGCCAATGGTATGCGCCAGGGTGATATAATTCCCGTTGCTCAGATAAGGGCGTATGCCCACCTCGTACCGCGATATGGAGCCTCCGCAGACCCCCGTTTGACAATTTATAATTCCTTAGATCATTCAACCGAATTCTACCTTAACAAGTACTTCGATAAAGATACTTATATTTCTCTTAGTGTCGGTTAACTTGTTTCTTTACAGTGTTGTTATAATGAGTATACTAGTGAACCAAGTATGGAAATTTTTTGATGGTGGCACCACCGCAGTTGGCGTCGCAACCAGCCTCGCAGTCGAACGTCGAATTCAGTATCCCTCTCCAAACACAATGGCGCCACGGACTAGACACAAAGACATCAAATACTTGACAGTTCCTGACTGCGGGTGCTACAAGTCCTTTGGTTCGCTTCCCGTTCCGAGAAACGGGCAAATAGTCCAGTCTATGGACACTCTGACTACTCGGGAGCTCGAGGGAAGTGTTGTGTATGAGTCATCCACTGGTGCTCACGCCCTAGGACATACCATCGATGTGATATTCGCATCTTTCCCTCACGATATTCCGTCGATTTTGCCAAGCGGCTCGCTCGAGTCGCTCGCCATTCCATTCGACACGGTCCCACCATCTGTCGTCTCTTCCTTTCCACTCACCCGCCCTTCTCCGGCAAATTGGTCCTTGTATGACCCCATTGCAAAGAGATGGAGGTGGTCATTCCAACCATCAAGGTCCTCTGCAAAGTCGTCTGGCTCCCGCCGTCCGCCGTCCTCCGAGCAAATGGTTGCTCACTTCTTCAACTCTATCGCCCTCGCTATTAGAAACCAGGCGCCTGGTCTTTTCCAGAACAACACCACGCGCCACTGGAGGGCCGATTGGAGTCACCAGGGAATGAAGGGGTCTTCGGGCTACATCCGAAAGCCGGATTTCGTTCTGGTCGACAACTCTGCTTTGGCTGTCGACGAGATTAATTGGGGCAGTCCTAGGGTGCTGGGTGAATACACAAAAGAATCATTCCAGCCCGCAAGGCGTCTCGGGAAGACGATGGACACAAAAGCGTATCTCACATTCCTCGAGCAACCCTGGAGACGATTCGTCTTAGGGTTGTCGATCTGCGGCACCGAGTTTCGACTCCATTTCTACGATCGATCCGGTGGCTCCGTCTCCCCTCCTTTCGACATCGACGCCCATCCTGATCGTCTCATTTACATCCTTTGTGCTGTGACGTTTGGTTGTCGTGGCTGCATTGGTTTTGATGTCAGTATGACAATCAAACCCGTACCTACTCGAATCCGTGGCTTGCTTTCATTCCTGTCTCACAATTCAGACACTGAATCATTTACCACTTCCCCTTCCACGGAATCTCTCTCGTCCCCCCTATGTGCCGCCAACAAGGTATCTCCTGCGATAGGGACGATTCGCGTCGGTGACGATTTGTACCAAATCGTCGACATGCTTTTCTCGAGTCCGGGTTTCCTAGGAAGGGGCACGGTCTGCTACCTCACCCGAAGAGACAACGTCCTTTACGTCATCAAAGACCACTGGGTACGTCTCTCGCCACACCGGGAACTCCTTAACGAGGTCAACGTAATGGAACGGCTCCGCGACATACCGGGTGTCCCGGATTTGAATAGCCATTGGGTCGTCATATCGGACTCAGTCGAGGACTGTACTGAAAGGTACAGAGAAGCAAACTGGAGGGCGAAGATGAAGGCGCGGAGAGTTCACCTTCGCCTAGTCATCACTCCGTACGCTAGACCGTTGACGACATTCAAATCCAAGAGAGAGCTAGTGTCGTGCATGCGAGACATTCTGACTGGTATGCCGGTTTTTCATTTGTTCGCATGGTCTCAAATTGATTGGTCTGACAGCGTTGCACCGGGCTGCGGATCTAGGTATCTTACACAGAGACTGCAGCCTCAACAATACGTCGATTGAAGACTTGGATGAAGACCATTCACGCGGACTCCTTCTCGACTGGGAGTTTGGAGCAGAAGTGAATGAGAGTGAGCAGTACACTGTTGGTGGTACTGTAAGCAAATATATAGTATAAATGTTAGGTTTTTTGACTCATTCCGCGCCTGTAGGGGACACTTCCCTTCATGTCGATAAACCTCCTCGATCAAATTCGAAAAATGGTTGAGCAAGAGGAGACATCACAGGCTTGTCGATCATCCCACAAGACTCTTTCCAACACACGCGTCTTTCTGGACGACAACATTACTGTCAAGCACACACATGCTGACGATATCGAATCCTTATTTTACGTTCTCGTTTGGGTCATGATTCTATACGACGGTCCGCTTGGCTGTGAACGCATGGATGTTGACCCCAAAATAACGGTCTTGGGCCGCTGGAGCGACGACGCTATGGCAAACCTCACTACCGCGAGTGATGCTAAATCTTCCCTGCTTCTTCGGGACAACCGTTGGAAAGATTTCCAAAATCAAATCTCTCCGTATTTCAGAGATTTGCTGCCCCTCGCAGATGGGTGGCGTAAAGTCCTTGCAGAAGGGGTACGAAGCGAGACGAGCCCCGGAGTACGTTTCTCAGACGTACTATCTATTTTCGATGAATTTTTGCCCACGATGCCTGTCGAGAAGCCCGCAGAAATCGCGAGGGCGATACAGGGCATTCGAGACGACTACGTGAAATTCATTTCCTCTGTCGCATTACCGGTCAATCCCGACTCGGACCCCGCTCCTGAATCAGAGCCTGCTCCGGACTTGGACCCCGCCCCGGACTTGGACCCCGCCCCGGACTTGGACTCTGCTCCTGACTTGGATCTCACCTCCTACTTGGACTCTCCCCCCTACTTGTCCACCGCCCCCT
>JBBPOM010000583.1:0-22228 GCA_038091455.1 Leccinum uliginosum | reverse complement strand
CGTCCTCGAGGTCAATGACGGCCGATGGGCGATCAGCATTGGTCCGCGAGAGGATGTAACAGCGTCGTTTCGCGGTTTGGAATGTGACGTTTGTTGCGTCCGTGAGCATCCATGAAGGTTGATTTTGGCGGGCACAGCCTGTCGTAGTGGTTATGTTGGAGGCTACTAGGGTCTTAGAGGAATATGTGGAACACGACTGTTGTCAAACAGCAGGTAGCTGCGCTGAAAAGAGTGAATAGCTCATGGAATCGTGGGAGGTGATCACGCACATTAAGACGTCTTAGAGTCACAAGATCGCTAACCAATTACTTCATCCTCGGTTCTACCTTGTGCCACACTGGGTCAAGCTGTCTACACACTACGGTGTCAAACCATTCGAGTGAGCGCTTTCTACAGTGGAGTCATCGAGGTCGAGCTTGGGTACGAATCAGCACTCAGAAAATGTGATAGATCATACGACCGCACCGTGGTATTCCGAGTGTTTCAGCTCGAAGAGTGTTACAGTCATACACCGGAGTATCGCGGGATGGATGCCTGACATGTTTTTTCCGTCAAATGTTGATACAATTCAACGAGTCATCAGCTTTTCGATTTCCGAGTGTATTATTTGATAGACTCACGAAATTTACACCGAAGTCAGAAGGCGAGTCTCGTCAGGGTGACTAACCAGGGATCGGTCCGCAGCTGTAATCCCTTCATGATGATTTTTCAAGAGTAACATTTCGCTAGTATTGGATTCACCTGATCAGAGCTAGATGGCTCGGTCTCGTTTCGATGTGGCCCGCTTCCTGTTGGCTCCGCTTCCGGCAAAGTCTGAGTTCCAAGTAAAGCATTTGAAAGCGGATGTATAGTATGTGTGAATCAGATGTGAGAGGCATGGATAGCCATTCGAGGGTGGTAAAGTTCTTGGTCAGTGGATAGGACCATTGGTCGTGGGACAGGGATACTTCGGGATGTGTGTTTGACGTGACAATAGTGTGATGGAAGCTGGCTTAAGCTCCGATCAAGGAGATGCCATGAGGTACATACCAACAAGACAATCATGGTGACCACGAGGACGAAGTGTCCCCTTGCCATATCCTCATCATACGCATTCGGTTTCGTATGGCCTGCCACGGCGATTGAGATGATGCAACATACAGACCACCAGATTCTGAACCATCCTGTGGAGTCCTAGGACTCGGAAGCGGCGCGACATTTTGCGGGTAAGTCTTCTTTGAGACCGAGCAATGAGGGCATCATCCTACAGTGCGACAGACAACTGAGAAATACGAACCCTGGAACGAGTCGACCTCGAAGACCTTGTCCTCCAACTTCAACTTCTCATTTTTGAGTTCGTTCGTTCCCGAAGAGAGTTCTCTGAGGATCGTAAAGGTTGGTAGGGAAGGACAAGCACTTCGATTCATGTAACCGAGCGAACTTCAGGACGATGTGTACTTCCTCGTGGTTCCTGTGACTAACGCCAAACTTCAAGTTGGAAGCGTCGAGAAAATGATTGTCTTACGATCCAGCCTGAATCTCGTTTATCCCCGCTTGCAGCGTCTCCCTTGCCACTCCACTCGCCCACAGTCCCGCTTCTCCTCTGAACGCCTTCGAGAGGAAGGATATCAGTACAGGCCCCAGGTTCTCGATCGACGTCGCCTTGGAAAAGATGTCTTCGAGCGACCCCCGATTGCACGACGTCTGCTCGTCGGCAGAGTCCGTCAGTGCGGGAGACGAGGCCCGACTCGCTACGAACAAGTGTACGAACGGTTCTTTTAGAAACGTCCGGGATTGTGGCTTGAGGACGGTAAAGTCGACGGGCAGTATACACGTGGATAAATGATATGAAGACCTCGAGAACAAACGGACCTAACCCTCACCTTCAGAATCATGATGGCACCACCCATATGCCTTCGCGAAGTTTTTCATGCGCGAGGACAAGATGGTCTTGACCTCGAACAGCCCATTGTCCGCCCTTAAGGATCTTGATGACCTCTGCGCGCCTCCATTCCCGAAGAATGTTCCATAGCAGGACCGGAACGTGATTCTGCACGCGTGCGACCGTTGACAGACGAGGGCATGGTACGAACTGTAAGACCTTAACAGTAAACAATGCTGCGGACCATCTTGCGTTATTGCACTTCGGACATATTGAGCTGTGTCAACCAATCGCAGGCATCCAGGTAGTCCTAAGGGGATTCAGAGCGTAAGAACAAAGTCAGGCATCCAGCATAGTGCAAACGGCGCGGCGTACGTCGCTGCTCATCAAGATGCTCTGCCGAGCGGCGGTGTTCATACCCTGCTTCCGAGCGAGCTCCAAGAACGGCGTATTAAGGACGTCTTCTGCCTCTGCTGCGTCCCCAGCCTCGTTCGGCTTCGTGGAGACATCGTGCAGCTCCCGGTCGACCAGAGGGACTCCTCCCCACGTGACGCCAACAAACCGCCATTTCCCCCTTTTTTTTTCCGCGGAACGCAGGTCGCTCAGCGACACCCGTAATGCTTCGTGCGCCTCGACTGGCAAATTTGGTCCGTAAGTGAGACGTCTAACGGACGAGATGGACGTAGCAGTAAACTCTCACCATAATGCTTCTTGGCGAGACCCGACAAAAACTTAACTTCTTTACGCGTTCGACGGCGTCGCCTCATCGCACTCTTCTGGATGTTATTCTTCAGATTGGTCAATGTCTCGATCATAAACATGGTACGCGAACTGGCGAGTTGCCTTAACGCGCGATCAACCTGCGCCGTTCAGATGCGCGGTGACTACGAACCTTCAGTTACTCCGAGTGCCCTGCCATGGCCCATTGTTCCCCCAGCATTCCCAGACTAGCAGCCGGCGTTGTTGACACGGACCTTTTCAAGATAGCGAAGGAGCTGCTAAAAGGGAATAATCTGAATCTGTTGACGCGGACCCGCATGGTAAGATGGAATAGGCATAAATAAAGTATAAGACGTATGGGACTCGGAGTCGGGGAAGGTCCGGGCGCCGCAAATGAGCGTTGACGTGTGGAACATATCAGGTATGCTGGCGATTCTTGGCAGGTGACAACATGTCGGTCCATTGGCCTCCACGGTACTCTGACATTGAGCCCTCCGAACGAGCCGACGCAAATGACTGCGACGACCTGCTTGTGATGAGATCGCGCGAGCTAAGCATGAGTGGCCGAAGCACGCTCTTCAGCGTCGAGTGGAACGATTGAAAACGGCGTCGGCAGCTCGGCGTCCATGGAAGTCTGAGAATCCCTCCACCGTAGTCGCAAGCCTCGACGCCAGCGCAGGCATCTCCGTCTCGTTGCCGTCATCATGTCCTGGGCTTCGTTCCATTTTTGTGTAAGATCCGAAGCGCTTTGAAGAACCCGGTCTATTCCGCCGACTGCATCGATCGGTCATAATGCGAGAGCGTAATGCTTTCCATGAATGCATCACCGAATTCCCATGGATGAAGAGGTGAAGGAGGTCGAAATGCTGCGTGTTCTTATATCCAAAGATCCTGCATTTCCTTGCTGGTGTCCCAAGCCTTAGCGAAAGAAATGGATAGGGGAACAGCACATTAATCAGAGTGACTTTGAAAGTCTGCATAAAGTTTGACACGTACCTAAAGAGAGGCGTGCGTGTGCATTGGACGGGAAAGGAGCAGGTCCCAAACAGGGAACATGGAGGACAAAGGAAGAGCCTGTGCCAATAACGGGCGCGAGCCAACGGCTGTACCAAAAAAACTGTGAGTATGAGGAAAACTCCCGACCGCCATGGAAAGAAGATAGGCGAAACAGAGCGAATGCTGACTAGTATGGGAAATGTGGAAGGCCTGGATTGGGCTCAGTCACAAACTGTCATAGATTTATCAATCGTTAGCGTACCCAGCAAGCATCGCCGCGTCGACGCACAAGCACCGACAAATGGAAGAGACAACGTACAAGACTAGCAGCAAGTTCACCATCTGCCCACTTGATCCACTCGCTTAGCTTTCTCTTCCAAACCTTCCTCCCTTCCTCTCTCCACCTTGGCATTCTCTCCCACGAGCGCCTCAATCACTCAAAAGTATTCGCTTCAATACGTGCCACGTCGTCTTCATCATCTCTCCGACGAGTGTACCATAGACGGGGACGAGTGGATCTGTATTGCCGTTCGGATCCGACTCAAGACGAATTTCTGACGTCTCACCAATGTCACTGTCGCCTTTGAGCAGTGCTAGCCGCGTGTCGATGCCGGATGTACATAGGATGTGGGTGGTGCCGGATGCGATGGGATAGTGTGTACTCTTCGAATTGTTTCCGAGTAGGATGAAAAGGAAACGTTATAAAGGTTCGGCCGAGAAGACCCGCGTGATAGTAATGGGTCAGTCAATGTAGGTAGGGAATCAAGGTGGGGTGAGGAGACGACAGACCTGTGAATCGATCGATCTATTTTTTTTTTTGGTAAACATACTCCTTGGCCCGTGTTGTCTTCGGCGCTGGGTAGGTACCAAACATCAGCCTGTGCCAACCCAATTGGCGTAAGCGTATTATTCAAAGAACAGAACATAGAGTTGAAACAATACTTGCAGTAATGGTGCACCGCAGTGAGGAGAGAAAATCGAAATCAGCACGTTGAATGATCGATCCACATCGATCAGTG
The DNA here is from genome assembly GCA_038091455.1 of Leccinum uliginosum. Lineage (NCBI taxonomy): Eukaryota > Fungi > Basidiomycota > Agaricomycetes > Boletales > Boletaceae > Leccinum > Leccinum uliginosum. The sequence continues at coordinate 17,632 of JBBPOM010000583.1, read as the reverse complement.
GCATTCGTCAGAACAGACTGGACTCGCCGACGAGTCGTGTCTAGAATTCGTGGTCATTTCTAACAACGTGTGTGTCGTGCAGCCAGGTTTTCCTAATGCGATGCCAACTTGAATGAGACATTGGGTTTGGTCTGAAAGGTATGCATAGACGTGCGAGTGCGAGTGCCAAGTTAGTGACAGAGACAACGGTTCGCGCCGGTTCTCACGCATCACACATATGTATTGACTGCAGCGGCTGATGCTATATGCAAAGTCCGTACTGAATCCGTCGCTTTCTGCGCACAGTAAAGACTAATTAGAATACCTCCACTTTGCGGCGAAAAAAAATACAATGTATGGTTCAGAAAGTGTCTCGCACCCTGGCATTGGACGCGCTCATTGTCGAGAACTTCACATATGCCATGCCCCTGCCAGAAGGTATCCCTTCTCCTGCGTACTCAGGTTAGACCAAGCGCTGAGCGCATAGCGCATACGGCATGTCGTCGTGGAAGATGGACGCAGCTGCGTTCCATGTGCATGAGCATCTGATCGCAGCATAAACTCGACCGACCTACCAGCAGGTTCTATCACATCCATCATATCCACACTCCGTCACTTGCCGGATCAAGAGCGTGATGTGTTTCCTGTGCGTCCTGATCGCTTTCAAGGGTTCAACGTCGTGAACGAACGCGAAGACGCTCGACGTACCAGCCAAACAAATGATCCGTATTTCTGCTTCGGGAGCGCCTAGGCTAAAAGTCTTCGTTGATCAGCGTCGACCCAGGTATCAAGAAAAACAAGATCATGGTTCACGGCTGATATGAGAACGAAGCGAGCGATGCGATCGGAGGAAGCTGTGTGGCATTCATAGTGAGCAGACCAAGATGCCGAACTGTAAGCACCTCTGTAGTGCTACCGGTCACGACTTGTTAAATAGCTCCATCATGTCCAACAGATCATTCCAAGCGGTTCCGAATGTCTGTACCTGATCTACAACCTTTGTGGCGAAACCCAAGAGGCCGCACGCCGGCCGATGACAGCATGGCGTGCGGCGGGAATCGTTTCGGTGGCCCTACTGACGTCGTCTGCAGCCTGACGATCGTCTGCATTGACGTTTCTGCGCTGTTTCACGACCAAGGCTAACTTGAGATCAAGACCAGTAAGATCGGCCCCATCAGAGGCATCCATGTGAAGATGTACTTCAAATACTTTGCACGCACAAAGACTGCATACCTCCATGCCTTATTCTGTCCAGCGTCCCGCCGGTCCTTTCGGAGGCGGTGCCTTCTGTATACGTTTACGAGCAGGGCAGAACTTTCGTCGCCGTCACTGAAAAGAGTGAGCGTACAATGACGGAGATGGACCCACCAAAGAAAGCAATGAATCGTCACAACAAGTTTGACCAAAAACCACAGCCAAGAGTAAGCCTATGATGTTGGTCCTTCTGTGCATGTTCGAGTTGACTTTGATCCAGATATCCGAATCAGCTCTTCACACAGCTGCATTCCTTTTTTTTTTCAGGCAACAGGTAATGAGTACATCACGGCGGCTGACAAAGAAAGTGAAAGTGGAAGCTCTGGGACCGGTCTCAGTATGCCTCCCAGCCAGTCATGGAGATGTACTTACGCGACTGTATTCGCATAACTGTGTTGGATGTACACTCGGCCGGCCAAATCTCCGATGAGCACAGATAGGCCAAACCCGTGAATCTTCTGTCGATTCGTGCTCCTCACCGCCCGCTCCTTGTTTTTATTCTGCAGCACCACACTCACTATACCCGCAGAGCTAGCGCTACCGCCACCAACTCCAGCTTTGGACGCCGACGTTCCGTGCTTGCCGTTTTTTTGGCTCGTGGGTCTGCCTTGCCAGTAGGGTAACGACGGGGCTTGGACTCCATCATCCCCGTTCGCCTTTCGGCGCGTCGACGTTCATCTTGGATAGGAACTCGTTGACGAGAGCAGAGAATTACGGAAACGTCACGAGACCGTATTCGAACCGCGACCGTCTGGGGAAAGGTTTGTTGTTATTGCTTCGGCAACATTGAGCATATGCGCAAAGGAGGCTCACATGACAGCCACTATTGTCTCATGTTTTTCATGTGACTCGTCGTCGTTCCCACCATAACCAGACCATTCCTCCGCGTTACCGTTAGGTTCGTCAGCTTCCACCGTCGGGCTACTTTGCGTCGGGACGTCCGGCACTTCGTCCTCCTCTGTGAACCCTTCATCATCCGGTATATGTCTGGAGTCATTGCGACCCTGAGGAAATTCCGGCGCGTTCACAAAGTCTGATCTTTGCTGGTCAAAACGGCAGATCCCTTAGCATGCCCTACTAGGCAAACGTGATCACGTACCTCTCAGTACATCCTCTTCGCCCTCCTGTAGACGCTTGGTCCCGTTCACGTATCCAAGTTTGGCCTCCAGATACGCGATATAAGCGTACTCTTCGGCCTCTTCCCGGGTTTGAGGTAGCGGGACGTGGGTGCGATCTTGGGGGGGAGCTGCGATCCGCGCCTTCAAATTCAGTTCTGAGCTCAGCTCCGACCCGTCACGTGCACCGCGGCGTCGCGCGTCTTCTTCCTCCGATACGGCTGCCTCGATCGAGGAGCGCGAAATGACCAGAAACCAGTGTGGTATCGTCGACACATGCTTTTAGGAGGGCCAGTACGAATCTGGTATAGCGCTCCTTGACCAGCTTCGTTCGTCTTCCTTCAAGCCACCGCCGTAAGTCTCCCTGTTCAGAATGCTGTTCAAAGTCTCGACCTCACCGCTTCTTATCAGGGACCCATATCCGTCAGCTCCTATACATAGCTCTTCCCGCCACCCCCAGCTATCGGTGACCAACAATCGAACCAACAGGAACGGATCCCACCTTCCCCTGTCAAAGGTTCTCCCACGAAACAAAGACCCATTCTTGCCAAGATATCCGTTGGATGATCTTGTTGGCAATGATAACCCGCCAGGGGTCAGCAATTATGTCCACGACGAGGACTCGCTTATCGCTCGAGAGGCCCTGTGTATCAAGGACTGTCGAGATTGTCGGACCTTGCTAAGGGAAGGGTTCGTACAACGCAAAAATCTCTTGCCTCGAGATACGAGCAAGAAGCGCATACGATGTCGACGACGCCGACCTCGACCAAGGCCGTGGCACACCAACATGTTCGAAAAGGACGAATCCTTCAGTTTCCAGGAATCAGGAGGTAAGGTCCCCAAGTGCCTGGTAATGAATGTCCGAAATAACCGCGAACTCGGAAGGTTCTCGCTACTTCTCTTATCACAGATTCCTCCTCCGCGGGGTGGTACTGGCCCACGATGGGATGCAGGTGCTCCGTTAGATATCGTTTTTCATTCCGTCGGGCAGGAAGACAGCGAACGTCGGAAGATAGCCGGTCGACTGTTAACACTGGTGCGTCCTTACTATCTTGCGCATGTTCGGTACACGAACTGAGGTCTTCCGCAGCTCATTCACCTGGGTCTCTCCGAGTCTTTCGATTGTCTCATGTTTGCGACAACACTGACAACACGCCTGCATACCTCTTCTCCCAAAATAATCCAGGACTTGATGGAGAGCCTGCCAAAGACAGTCCCGGTTCTTACTTTTAAAATCACTGTGCCCCAGAAATTTTTGTCGTCTGCACCGTCTGTCGCTGAGGGGGCCAAACCGCGACCTAGGCCACTCCCTAAACGTGGGCGGCGGCTTGACTCAGATACCATGTCGTCTCTCACAGACATCGACAATGGACGGGCAGGACTAAACGTTCCGCCGCGACCTGTGCCTACGACCTGGGCGGATGTTTTCCAACTACTCTCCAATGACCACACATCCCAGAACTCGGGCTCCGCACCGCCGGTCCTTGTCATCAAGTACGTCCTGCTCTTGTCATACGCTCACCTTCAGGGGTTACTGCCTTCCGAGGAGAGAGATAGTGAATGGCAGGATGCCCTATCAAACAGCGGGTTAAAGTGCGTTATCGATATCGCATTTCCTCGTGATAGCACGTACCATACAGCCCTCACTGTCATCACCGGATTTTGGCCGACAGGTTAGGCCGGCATTCACGTTGCATAGCACATCGGATGCCTCGTTTTGGTGCACTCTTCTCATCTCATCGTCGGGTCCATCACTCTGTAACATAGTTGGCTGGCCCATGTTATAAATAATATTTCCAGCTCACAAATTTGGCGCGCATGAGAGAAGTTCTCATGCAGGATGACGTGCTTGAGATCGGCTGTCTGACTCGTCCTCGACCTGTGCCTCCACTTCGACATCTACGTCCAACAGATCCCCATCGTCGGTGCCGGTGGCGCGTTTACCCCTTTTTTGTTGATCGAGATACTGATCTGTGCGAGAAACTCGGAAGTGGAGGCGTCCTCTGGATGTTTATCCTCCCTGGTGCGAACGAACCGGGGAAACCGCAGACTGAGGCCCCTCGCGGGAGATACTTGGCCCAGCGCAGCAAAGGAAACGGGGCTGAGCGTAACGCTGAGTTTTCGCGTTGTGTGGAAGCGACCCGGTGTGGACAAAAGTCGGGAAAAATGAGAAGAGAAAGGAACAAGAAAATAAAAGAAGTCTGGGGTACTCACTCTGCACCTCTGATCTCCCAGACTTCTCGAGGCCGAAAATAAACGTTAGATTTGAAGCCTGGGCGTTTTTGTTAGGCACGACCCACGGCTGTGGCAAGGATGGCAATGCTCACATCCAATCTCGCAAATCCATGAAGGGTGATAGGAACATTCTCAAGAGTTCTCAGGATACCTCGACGTGAGTTCCTAATGATTGATATTTGTGCAAACCCAGGGCCTTCCCCCATCCATGGACAGGCTACGGCGCTCATGCAAGAAGGAACTGATCATACCTTGTAGAACGTGTCGGAAAAGCCTGTGTAACCTATTTACCCCAAATGTGAAATTAAGGTGCGACAAACCTTACCGGACATGCACTTGCAAACGGCAATCAAATTTTCCTTTGTGGAGTCCCAGACTGCGAGCAGGACAGGACTCCACCACCCTGCTTTGCGCCCATTACCGTGCCACGCTCCAACGGGCACCAAGTCAAGTGTATCTCCAAGACCGTCCACGTAATCTTTCTTGAGCTTCAACCATGCAGAAGTTCGCTTGTCTGTCAAGTTGTCGTACAGTTTGACGCGTTACGCGTGAAACGTTTTCTTACCAGGTTCGTATGTAGCCGGAAATGGCCGCTTTCTCTTGTTATGGGTGACTGTCTCAGAGCCTTCGAGGCTATCCAGGAGCTGTCAAGGATAAAATAGAATGAGAATGTAGCCGCAAAACGGCCATCGATTCGAAACCGAACTTTGATCATGAGGCCTTCGCAACGACTTTCCACGGCGTCTTGCCAGAACTCCTCGATACGCTCCCGTCCATGCTCAGTCTCGCAGCTGTTGACATGGTCGAATCGTGCTGCGCCTGGGTCGTCTGGTGACAGGGCCGGGAATCTAGTTCTCAGTAGAGTCCGGCGTTCCTGGAACGGCCGTTCCAATAAAATCTAGTGGGTCAGACAAGTAAAAGCGGGTCAACGCATCTCAAGAATAGATATAAAAAACAAATCTCACTTCGCCATCAAGGTACATCAAGTCAAAAGCAAATACGCAAACTGGAACCTTGATAAATCGGGCGTCTACATCCTTTCTTGCTCTATTCGAAAGCTCTTGGAAAGATTTAAGACCGCCACCGTTCGAATCTATTGCAACGATCTCCGAATCGATGATAAAAGACTGTAGGTTAGGCGCCCTTGCAAACATGCATCTGACCAACGAAACCACATCGGGATACTGCAACCGGAGCATGCATTAGCAATTTTTGACCGCGAGGTCCAGACGGAGATTTACTTTCTCGGTCATTTTTTTCTAGATGCCGAGAGAAAATGTGGACAGATGGACAGCCATTGGCCACTTTTGCAACATGAATCTGGGCACGCTGGCCATCATACTTGAGCTCCGCTGCGAATGGCATATCATTCAATCAATTGTATATCTCATAAGTGATCGAGCTGGAGATCCCAGTGTGGGATCAAGAGGAATGCCTGAAATATGATGTTACTAAGTGCGTTTCAAGTAAGGGGCAGGGCCGGCATGATACGCACCGACGGTGAGCGGGACCCGTGCAGGCAGTCCATCAAGTCCACCGGAGATTGCTGCAGCAACGATGTGGTCCCACCTTCCACACTCACTGTTTGCATCAAAAGCGTCAACCTGCCGTTCAGATGCGCGGTGACGGCGAACCTTCAGTTACTCCAAGTGCCCTGCCATGGCCCATTGTTCCCCCAGCATTCATTCCCAGACTAGCAGCCGGCGTTGCTGACACGGACCTTTTCGGGGAGGGGAGGGGAAGGAGCTGCTAAAAGGGAACAATCTGAATCTGTTGACGAGGGCCCACATGGTAAGATGGAATAGGCCTCATAGATAAACGTTTAAACTATAAGACGTATGGGACTCGGAGTCGGGGAAGATCCGGGCGCTGCAAATGAGCGTTGTCGTGTGGAACATATTAGGTATGCACGTCGAGAGGGAAAAAACAGCAACCAATGAGAGCCTCGAGTCCGACTCGCGCGTCCGAATACATCTATTATATTATGTAAGCACCAGCGCTGCACAGCGTGTCCCACATCTTTCCGTTCCGGTCCCGACGCGATCCCGTTCCGAGCTGTGACAGTTCTAGTAGGGGTGGCTTTTTCCGAGTCCTGTACCCCTTTTACGTTCCGCGGACTGCCAGTGTGCGTTGGTCTGCAGTGTCACCATCGCACTACGCCCCGGTTCACTCGCGCTGCCCGGCTCGGCGCAACGGCACGGCTCGACTTAATGCACCTCACCTCACCTTTTCCATCGTTCCCCAGCGCGACCGTCACTCCCACTGCACGGCGCCCCATTTGACACAAGTCTCCTTTCGAAGGACTCCAGAGCATCAAACGTGCACTGATGTTACTGAAACTTAAAGGACCGCATGACAACTGGGAGGCTCGGCACTGATCCGCGTCACTTTGCGCTGCTTGGCGCTGAGCATTGGCAGGCAGCTCTCCTTCTCACCGATCAGTCACTCACACTCCTTACCCCAGATCTACTACTCCTCAACTCTCGACGGACAACAAGGGGGCACGGCACGGCACGGCGCACCAACCCTCCTATCGCACTATCCGCCGCTCCCCTTTGCTCCGATCGATGCCCAGGCTCATGCTCTTTTAGCGAGCGCAACCGTGACCCCCGCTGCTCGGTGCACCGTTTGTCCCTTTTCCCTTTCATTCGGATGCGCAGAGCATCCAACGTCACAAGACGTGTAACTGAAAGTTCAACGAGCGCATTTCCGGCTCCGAACTGTGCCAGGGGAGGCGTGGCTGGACGGTGAGAGGAACGGCACTGGCACTGCTTGGCGCAGCCACAGTCCTAGTATCGCACCCTCCTCCGCTCCATTTTGCTCCGATCGATGCCCCTCGACCTCATGTTCTTTCCGCCAGCGCGACCGTGATTCCTGCAGGCTGCACGGTGGTGCTCTGCGCACCATTTCTCCCCGGTTTCCAAGACATGACTCCGAGTCCAGGCTCGACCGTGCCGTACTTGACGTCCCCATTGACCCGTTCGCAGATGCAATTATATACTGCCCATACTCTACTATCGTTCTCAGAATCAAATAACTCCCTTCTAATTTTGCTACTACCTTACTTACTCTCTTTCACTTACATCTGTACCGTGCTAAAACTTTCCGAACATCCGAAGGTTCCGCTTGTAAACAGTATGTAGCGTTTGGCAGGCTGTAACAAAATCACAGACATATTAGCCTCAAGCTAGAATAGTAGGAACGATTGTCTTCCGACTAACTATGGGAAACTACAGTATAGTACCCTCAGGCTCAAGTCCTCTTCTCTCGACATCCACCTTCAAAAAAGAAGTAATGCTTCTGGGATCCGAGCCCATGTCGGACGAAACGTCCGAGCCAGTCAACGGAGGAATATATTGCGTTCGTATGTGGTACTGGTGGTTGTCTAGCCAAGATTTGCAGTGACTGCGAGCTGACGTTTTGCTATTCATGCTTGGGTTCACCTGTCTGGAAGCTGAGGACGAGCTCGAGGATGTCGAGTATGATGATACAGAAATGGTGGGGTGGTGGCAGATCGTGACTGTGTGCAAATAACACTACTATCTCATATATTATACTGCATTAACCGCCGTCTAGCTTGCTTTGTATAGCCTGAGCGTGTTGCGTCATCAGCGAAGTTCTAAACACGACGAGCAAGCTGTGCGAATCCATATCGTGGTGATTGGTGGTTGAAATCGAACACGGTATAGAACTGCTGGAGGAAAAAGGTCCCGATCGACCAGAATTCTAGTCGGGTTCACTGGTCAACACGGGAAGAGGAAATGCTGAATAGACGAATCTCACCATGATCCTCATGCACAACCGCAATTCCGCTAAAGCAATTTGGCGACTGAGGCTCGACACGTCCCTTGTTGAGGACGTCGGCAGACAGTCAAAACGGCCATCCACTAATGATAAAGGTCACGGAAGGAAATGACCTGCATGGGACTACAAGGAGTCAATCAAAGGTACCAAAATCGATAGAAACTCACAGTAGTAATAGCTATCCATGAATCGCTCACCGCCACCCGCGCGGTGCAGGGCCACAACTTGCCGCGAAACACCATAAATGAAGTTGGTACCCGGTAGTGTCGATCATGGCGGGTACATTTTTCTCGACTATCTGTCCATTGACTTTGATGGCCTCTATGTTGAACTGCCAGCGAACCTGAAAGGGCAATCTAACTATGCATGCATATCATCTGGCGTTTGTGCTCACCGGATATATTACAGGGGTCCAGACGAGAGTGCCCTGAACGTAAAGCGCTGTATTCGTTCCACCGACGTACAGCTCGCCTGCAGAAGCGGTGGGCGTGAGTGAAAACATTGGTTGGGACAGCTTTCCTTCCATTAAGAGCGTGTAAAGCAGAGGTCTCTGGCCATATGATCGTGACAAAGACGGGAAACCCAACCCCAATATACCATCTTGACCAAACCGAGCTGCTTCCATTCCTGAGAGTATATTGTTGCGGCACCGATGGTCTGTCTGTCTGCCTATTCATGAGTCGGAAGTGATCATGTTCGCAAACAGCAGTGAAAACTTACGGTAAAACCAGCAATAGTTACAGTGTCCATGTATTGTTTGCCACTGGCAGTCCTACCATCTACAAACTTTGCCGCAAGATATTTACCGAGGTCCAAGTTGGTGAGTGGGGACGATGCGGGATCCCAGAGGTCAGGGTGGCTTTTGCAGTTCTCATTGCCGGTTACGGCTGGAACAAAGAGATTGCTGGGTCGAATAAGACGAGAGAGTGGGATGATATGGATGGAAAACACTTACCCTGAAGCGGTGTTGAGCTGGACTGAGATGGCGATTAGAGTGAGTGGGTGGCACGAATACGCGGAAAAACTTATTGGTGAAGGGCTTGGGAGGAGTGCCGATCCAGATGGTCCCACACCATACTCCGTTGGCGAATTTTGTCAAATCGAGGCCAGCGCCGTAACCGACCCGTTGTACAGCAGAAGGATGCGGCGTCTCCGTGCTCCTATCGAAACTATCCATACCACTTGGCCCACGAATGATATTGCTAAAAACGTGTGAGCAAAAACGATGCCTGAGGACATCACAGGTCGATTTACCCGTTATGTGATGTAACATGAAATTCGCGCTCGTCGGTATCAGAGCGTTTCGTGAGTGGTATGGCTATACCATCGCTTCCCTGTGAGGATCAGGTGTGTGGATGGCCAAAAAGAAAATAGCCATTGTGACGGCAATGGTGGTGATCACCAAGTTGAAGAACACTGGGGAGCAAATGAGGAGGAGCACATATACCATCAAGTACTTGCGCCTGACTTACATCATGTCAGGGTGGCACCACGTCTAGGAACTACCCGGATAACGATCAAACAGATGCATGTACATTCGAATGATCAAAACAGGTATGAGTGACGAGTTTGAAAAAGAATCTACTCTCACAAGTCGGATTTAACCGAGAGCACTGTAACTCCCGACGGCGTAAGGCGTAGCGGGAGATGCCGTCGAAGGGCGGTGATTGGATGACGCTAACGAGGGCATGCAGATTCTCATATGGTGCGTCCTCGTCGACGAAGAGGTTGATGATGCTGGAGCGAGCGAAGCTAGTAGGTTTGTTGACCTACTTAGAGCCTATCTCAAAGTTCCCCGCATTTAACAATCAGTCTTCTTGAACATGTCCTTGGCAACAGGCGAAAGGGAGCACATCGCAGCAAGAGCATGCATGCACCCCGCGAGAGACGTAATGGACGAGGACGACGTGAAAAAAGGGACCGCCTGGGCGCGCGTACTACTAGCCGACTCTGATCTTTTGAGGGGTGTTCGAGTACGACGACGCTGCCAAGGCACCGTATGACATGTAAATGTCAAAAGGTTTCTCTTCTTCGGTGTTTTCCCACCGCTAGGCCGAATTGGGGGGTCCTACGACGTTTTGCATTGCCACCTACTTTGAGACAAGTTTCCGACGCCAAATGGCGTCGCGTTGCGCGGCCTGCTCGCTTTTTTTTCGCTAAGAATGAGAGAAGACATAAGTAGATACGGAAAGCCTGCAGCGAAAGCATCCCGGAGAAAATCTACATTACGGTCTTGCGGCTTGCCTGTCAATGGGCTTGCTTCGCCTCAGCATATGTGCCTCTTTTGGACGGGCTGGACCGTCTAACTAGTGCCTGTGCTGGTCTCCCACACAGGAATAAGGTAAGTGATTCATATCGTCAAGAAGAAAAATCCATCACAAGCAAATTCATCTCGGATTATGTAGCACGCGTGAATCGCAATAAAATATAACAATAAATGCGCGCAAATGTGACTGTCGAGCTCCCCAGGCAGGTCCGGCATTCCCCTCACAATTCCTCGTGCCCTTCCCTCGCACGATCAACGTCAAAGACACTCCGACTCCAGCCTGTATCACACAGAAGCAATTCGCCCTACTCGCATCCCCGTCCCCTCCCCCCCTCCCCAGACGACGTCCGCCTGTATATATACCTTCGCTCAACGATATCGTTGATTTTATCGCTCAGCACGTCCTCGCTCGACGACGACGCTAGCGCAATCGCCAGACTCGTCGGGGACAACGAAAACGACTCCAGCGAATACGTGGACGCCGTCGTCGTCGTCATCGCGCGCGTCAAACGGGCCTTGGGACTTGGAGATCCCGGGGAAACGGACCGTCGTGGGGGATGGGTGTGGGCGTATTTGTTCACGGAAGAGATGGGACGCGTAGCGCGCATCGTTGCCGTTTCCGCCACAGTCGTCGCCGCATTACGGTCCGCGTTAATGCTAATGGGGTACGAGGGAAATGGCATCGGAGGCGACGGTCTGTGAGCAGTCCGCAGTTTCGTCCTCGTTTTCCGGCTGGGCGACGCGGGAACAGAGAGAGAATGTTTGAGTGAGGACGACTCGTCGACGCGATGCTCGAGCGACTGCATGCGCCCCGCGAGAGACGCACTGGACGACAAGGACGACGTGAAAAAGACAGTCCTTGCGAGAGGCGGTGACATCACTGATGGCGGGCTCGGGGGCAAGACAGACGCATGGCGGTCGGGAGCTGAAGCGCTGAAGACCGCCTGGGCGTACTACCAACCGATGACCTTTTAAGGGGCGTTCGGGTACGACGACGCTGAGGCGCCCTCGTGTAATTGTCAGCGTGTTACTCTCCTTCAGCGTCATCCCCGCTAGGCTGAATGGCTAGGTGGTCTTCGTTGTGCGTTGCCTCTTTCGGAGACTGAAAGATTTCTGACGCAAATGGCGTCACGTGGCGCGGCCTGCTCGTTGAGTCGCCAAGAGAGGGAGAAGACATCTTGCCTTGCTTGGTATGGACAGCCTGCTTTGGAAATACTTCCGCAGAATTTACACTGCTTTGCTTGTCGTCCTTCGGACCAGGAGCCCAACTGCATCATCCATGTTGTCATCCTGAAGGTCACCGTCTAAAGAGCGGCGCTTGTTGCGAGGACGACTTGCGCCAGCAGTTTCTGTTGTCGCCTTTAAGCTGCTGACCCGACGCGCACGGTTCGCAGAGATTTTCTTGACTTGTGGTATGATCAGCGTCCTCCTTGTCCAAACTGGGTACAGGACGGTAAGGACTTTTGCGTTTCAAAATGTCAAAGATGCTCCGTCGGAACGACTTCGGTAAATTCGCTTCTTGTGTATGGTAAATATTTGAGTTGTCCTCGGACGTGGAGTGCGGTAACGACGGTGAGACGCGTATCTTGGAGAGAGAACTATCGGCTGATGTTTTGGTGGACTCCTGCACGCCCTTGAGCGGTGGCAGAGTGAATGGGTCTTCGTGTGAGCACCGTGAACGTCTCCCCATCTCTCAAGGGTATGATGGTCTGACTGTACGCCGGCTGAGAATAAACTGACGGTGATTGGGTTCCATCGAATGCCTTCCATCCCAGCAGTCTTTGGGGGACGTATCGCGAACCGTGAACAGTGAATTTACTAGGAGTGCTGGCAGCGAAAAGAGAGACTTGTTCCATGCTCGGGTGTCCGTGAACGAGCAAACGACCTTCGACATCATTTTCACGAGAGACGTAGGGAGGACCAGGAAGAAGAGTGGAGGTACAACGCAAGCAGGCCCGATTTTCTCGGCATTTGAGTAGGATTGCGGCAGTAATGGCACCAAGCACGACGGCGAGCGTGATAAATAGAGGAATGAGTTAGAGTATATTAACCTGACGGTAGTAAGGCAGTTTTGGCGAGACTTGGGGTGACGTCGTGTCCGGGGGTAACGAAGTGATCTCAAATAAAGGAGCGGTCAGAGTGTCGGTCGAGATAGTGTCATGATTAGCATCGCTGGAGATGTATGGATTGGCGTCCGAGGAAGTTGTGGGCGAGAGGGTCGAAGTCTGCGTATCTTCTACTGCATCATATTTCCACAGGGAACGGTTTGAAGGTTCAACACCTGGAGGGATGTAAGCGAAGCGAATGAAAGGAGAGGTACTCCGTGTACCCAGCGATCGTATATGCAAGATGCTTAGAAGTCTTGGTTCATTGTGGATTGTAGTCGGGACCAAGCAGTATGAATTGGACTCGATATTCCACGCCAGGAGCAGATATGTCTGCCCGCCGGTGGTTTGTTCAACGAAAGTCCAGCAGCGACAAAGGTGGATCGACGAATAAGACGTAATGCGGGTGAGTATGAGGCGCCTGTTACGCTCGATCTCTTCGTCCTTCGCCAAAAGGTAGTTGGACGAGCTGTGGAGCCACGTTAGCGCTGGTCGCTTGGAGGGCGTGCACACTCACAAAGCGGAGGAGGCGGGGGCGAGAGTGGACGTGAGATAATGGGAGAAGGAAGATCATTTTCATGGCTCACGTTAGCGCTGGTCGCTTGGAGGGCGTGCACACTCACAAAGCGGAGGAGGCGGGGCGAGAGTGGACGTGAGATAATGGGAGAAGGACAACTTACACGTCAATAACAACGCCGCAACGACGCGTCGTCTTGTATAGTGCACGTTCCGGGTAGAAATGACGCCCAGCCAAGTTCATCTTCATGGCTCTATGATACGACTTGGAGCAGTGATCCATATGTATTACAGACGGACGTCGGACTGACAAAAGACTTAGTACATCCGACCTCTCATCTAGTACAAGCCTGCAGGAGACAGACAATGTTATCGTCATAGTTCACCATTACTACTTACAGTTACATAACATGCATCGAATCAACAACGGAACAGAACACGCAAGTCGTGATACGCACTTTCAGAAGTGAACCAGAGAGCTATAGTTGCAATAGAATTTTACGGTAAAATGTGCATGACGAACTTGAACCGCCGACATCTCTCGCCGCGTTCACCGACTAGTATGTACATATCGCAAGAACAAACATTGGAAACGGTCATTATGGATAGCAATGGACAGGGTACATGACTCAGAGTTTGAGATTAGCGAGGCGCATCAAAGCATCTCGCGCATTGGCCGCGACGTCATCTGACACGTCTGCGAGCTTACCTGCGATCACTTTGCGAAAGAATTGTGTGACGTTAGATATATTCGCGATGGTTGTATTTCTCCACACGTTATCGGCTCGCCTGCGCGACCTATTGGCGGCGAACTCAAGACAAGTCAGAAGCTAAAGTAGTTCAGTATCATTCGTAAAAGCGGGGAACAACTTACAACGCTGCAACCAAAAGTGACTAATCCCATATCTAAGCAACGTAATGGCTGCAGATACGACAGCCCGTCGGGGCCCGTAACTTCTTTGAACACGCCAAAAAAATCATCCTGGTTATCCGGCAGGAACGCCCAACTAAGGAAGAGGCCGGGATAGATGCTGTCGAAATATAACGGCTGTGCGATCGAGTCAGCCGATATATAAACCCATCAGTGGAGTCTAGTAGATTTACTCGTTGCAGCGCAAACGCCCCGGAGATGTCTTCGTAATTGTGGAATAAAGAATATCCTTCATCCTCCCCTCTCCATCGGATAGAATCGCGGGTCCAGGAAAGATTTTCCGCAGTCTCTTGGACTCGGAGGCGTTCGACGACGATATAAGCGCCAGCGAAACAGAGCCTACTGATAACATGACGCGGGATATCGGATGTAAGCTGACAGTATGAGTTAGCAAGTACTAGCGACGTATGATAGGTGAGATAGTACTTACACACATCGTCAGCCCTTCTGTGAATGTTTTGTTGTCCAACCGCGTAACGGCATGGGCGATTCCAGTTCGAAGTTGTATCTGGATGGGGACTGTTGACAGGTTAGCGTCAGGTAGGTATTAAGTAGTTTCGACACTCACCTTCTTCGAATTCTTTGCCTTTCTGTATATACTCACAGTATAGTCGTGTTAGCTCGCCTTCCCAGAATTTGGAAGAACGGGGCTGAAACCCCTCTGAGGCTAAATGCTTCCACGCGATAGCGGAAAGATGGCTGGACAACTGTTTCCAGCTGTGACAGCCCGCCGCTTCGAGAAGATGCAAGAAAGGTACTGTTAATGGTAGTTAGCGTCACAAGTAGTAGTTGGAGATACGAAAGCTGAAACTTACTCTGTCGTGCGTGTATAAACGCGATCGCGCCATCCAACGAGCGCTGTAACTCCTTAATGTATTCCTCAGTATGATTTCCATCCGAGTCCCCGCTTTTGGGTGTTTGCGAGCCAGTGTCGTTACCGCCGCCGGATGAAATCCCGCCGACAGGGGGTTTCGGATTGGCGTGGACTCCAAATTCAGGAAAGAAGTCTAATTCGAAGTGTTGAGCGAACAAGTTGGCGAGGTTACTCCCCTCGGCGCCGTGAAACGGGAGAGGGTAAGGAGAGATAGCCTGAGGAGGAGATCGAGAACCCAAAAGATCGACAGGTTGTGTCAGGAACCCAGTGTCGAACGCCGCGTTCAAGTTGTTCGGTTGCAACCCGATGGCGCTCGACTCGCGGCTCGAAGTGAACGCATGCAGATTATTGAGGAAGTGCGTGACCATATTGCTCTGGCTGTCCATGTTCAACTCATTGTTGAATGATATAGACGACTGAGCCTGAGGATCCTGGTCAGCCATGCCAGTGGTTAGACGGGGGGAAATTGACAAGGATGCGTGCTCAGCGGCGTGGCAGCGGAGCAGTAATGAATCCGCTCCCATGATCTGGGCAACCTACGCCTAGCAATTTAAGACGGATATCGAGGTCCCGAATTCCTCGCATCCTTCCCAAACCAGGCGGTACATGTAATGGGCCGCCGTGATGCGGCAACTGCCTATCTCCGGAGTGATCATTATTTAGTTAGATCCTTTCGGAAAGACATCGTCGAAAGGCACCTCACCTGTTCCTCACGCAGCACGCTTGACGGATATCGAGGGTCCGGGCTTCTCGCATTTTTCCCAGACCAACCGGTACAGGTAGTATTGGTTCGCGAAGACGATACCTATCCTGGGAGATCACTATACAGTTGGACACTTTAGGAAGGATATCGAGGGTCCTGAATCTGAGACGTTCTTCCAAAGTTGAGTAAACCTGGCAGGCGGTACAGGTAATGGGCTGCGATGACGACTACGTACTATCCCAGGTGATCAATATACTATAGACGCTTCAGGAAAAATATGAGATCCAGCAACGATATCCTTCAGAAACCGTACAGCCGAGACTAGTAGACGGCGATCTGGAAAGGGGTGATCATTACGGTTAGACGCTTTAGGAATAATGTGTTGACTCATGTGACTTCTTCGACGTGAATTTCCTAAACCGTCCAGCCGAGACTGAGCGGTGATTTCATTAGCAAGTTGGCTTGTAACGTTATCGCTTGATGAATCTCTTTCATGGGATCCGATTGGACGATTCAAGTTGGGGGGTCAAAAACTGTACCATTATGTACATTTTCGTGGATTTTGCCGAGTTATGACTCGGCTACATCCTGCTGATCGGCGGCGGCAACTTAGTTGAATGCATTGTTCCCATGAGGCGCTACAGCATACCATATGGACTTAATCTTCATGGGACGTCAATTCGATTACCCAAACGGTCTGGCCGAGACTCTGCCGAGTAATTAATGAAACGCACCCATTGAGAATCTCAGCTGTGCTCGGTTTTATGTAAAATCGGATAAGTAGTAAGCTTCACTCTGAAATTGGGTACTCATTCTGCAGCACTCTGCCACTTCGTAAGATGCCCGTCGAGTCCGCCAAGCGCACACTCACTATTTCCTCCCTACCAAACACCTGTCCCACGCAACTGTGCGATCTTCCCCGAGATACTCCATTAATGTCGTCGACATCTTGTCCAAACCTTCCTCCGAGTCCCCGAAACCCCACTAGTGTATCAACAAAGACCACCCATTCGGTAAGTTCTATTAAATTTCCCTCGACACTTCTAGTTCTGATAAGTTCAACGTTCAATTCTAAAGTTTGGATCGCTGGACCGGCCTCTCAATAATCAGGAGATGATCCAGCGCTGGTGCGAAGCACTGGTAAAGAGGGAAACCGCAAGACAAACATTTGAATCAGCGCGGCAGGAACTCGACGACTATGCAAGCGACATCATCGAGGTCATTGGTCAACCGACCTACTCGCACTTCCTTTACTTGTATCTCTCCGCTATGTCTGTTACCTGAACATAGGTTTCATCAATTCATCGTGGTATATTTGTGCACTACTCACGTCATTACTACCAGATATCAAATCACATCACATGTCGCTTAAGTGTTGTTGCCATGCGCTCAGACCGTGTTTCCGGACTTCTTTGCTATGTATCTTGTACTAGTAAAAGCAACGTACATATTTTTTCCTTCCACATATGCGTATATGCTGATCGGCGGCTTGTAGTAGTACTACTTTGTAGTGGTGTTACTTAGATTCTTTGATGTAAGATTGTATACCCTTGTAACAGAATTGTAACAGAATGCATATGCTATCATTTTTCTTTTTCATTATTTCTATGTTGACTGAGACTCCAAGTAAACGATGTTACCTTGCTTGCAACGCAAGGTCCTCTTGCTGGGCGATGACGCTGCAAACCCGAAATAATTCCCGCGTTTCAGAAGGTGGCTAAGTATACCCGGAACGTGCACTATACAAGACGACGCGTCGTTGCGGCGTTGTTATTGACGTGTAAGTTGTCCTTCTCCCATTATCTCACGTCCACTCTCGCCCCGCCTCCTCCGCTTTGTGAGTGTGCACG
>JBBPOM010000582.1:0-22236 GCA_038091455.1 Leccinum uliginosum | reverse complement strand
ACGACCAGCATCTGACGCTCGAAACCGTCGGGGGAACCTGGCATTTCTTCGACGACCCATTCGAAATACCTGGTGGTCGTGACGTTGGTGACGACGAACAAAGGGTCGAGAAGGAAGGACGAGTTCGTGGCGACAGAGCCTGAACTGCTCTTCTTCTTGAGACCCAAACCCAACCCAAGTCCGAGCGCGAGCGCGAGGACGACAATGACGCCAGTCACAACTCCACCCACGAGGTAGAGCTTCCGACGATCTAGAGGTTGGCGTCACAGTGGGAGTAGAAGGCATATCAGATATCGCTTACTTGGGGCGGCTTGTGGGGTGAGAGCGGCAGCTTCTTTCTCTGCGTTAATGGTGTCGACCTCGACGTGGCCAGTAGAACTGGGCGATTGCACCATTGTGGTAGATGCAAAGAGTTGCCTCAGGTTGAGGGAAATCCGGATTCTGGACGGAGAACGACTAGCGTGCACGCACGTTCGTTACAGCCGACGAGAATCATGACAAGAACGAAAATGGTTCTGCAACGTATCTTTAAAGCCGACCCGATATAAAAGGCAGAGCACATGGAGCAAGATCAACTTAGGAACATTTTGATCCGGAACGGCCCGTTCATTTTATCACAGCCCAACACGAAGTAGCCAGGCCAAGATTGCTAAATTATGACAAAATCAAATCAAAGCTTCAAGCTTCAAGGCTATGTATCGTGCACAGCCAAATTTAAATCGTACCGTTCAATGACTGCAATAAACCGCGTAACAAATACAACAACCCAACGATCAGGGTATCTTCATCAATCTCGTTTACTCAAACCGTTCGACGTCCGTCAGCACCAGAGGTCTCACAACGCGGTTCCAATTGTCCGTCCACGTACCCCATTCCCATTCAGGGCTCTCCTTGTGCCGAACGGGATGCGATGCACGTGTCTGCGAGGCCAAGTGGAGCGAGGAACGCAATTTCTTCAAAGCAACAGCGTTTGGAAACGACGTGAGTAGCATCTATTTGGCCGGACGTGTTAGTCATGCTTGAAATGGCTGCTCCTTGTGACCGACCTCTATTTGCCCCGCTAATTCCCCAGCGTTCCGAAATACGAGTCCGTTCTCACCGTCTCTCACGAGCTCCGAAAGGCTTCCAGGGAATATAAACGACCATCTCTCTCTGCCGGCTCGGCATGTGCTTACTCACCATGCAAAATCGAGAGCGCAAACTGGGAGCCCACAGCCAAACATGTCCACCACTTTCATGGGTAAATCCAGTGCAGAGGAACTTGAATGCAGGCAGATCCCCAAGTCAGCAGATCCTGGGAATCATCGAAACGTGCCGACACGGACGAAACACGTCTGATTCCTCACCTAGTAGCAAAGGATAGTCCTCTGCTTCAAGCCACAGGCTAGAACACCGCACATTCGACCACTCTTTTTGAATTCGGTTCACGTCCGCCATGTACTTGGCTTTGAGAGGCCCTTTGCCAGTAATCACCATCCATATCCGTGGCAACCTCCCGGGATTCTCTAAGGCTATATATTTAGCAAATCCCAGAATGGATACGCAGAGTGATGACCACCTTTGTTGACCTGCGTTGCCCGAATCTCATACAGTTTGAGTGCATCCAAGAGGATCGTAAAGTCCTCATCGGGAGTCCACGAGGTACTGCTAACTAGCAAGGCTACTCTATCCTTCCGCAATTCAGGCATATCGACTTGAGTGTATGATGATGGTTGAGTAGTCCGAGATGCCATTTTCGTCATAGTGAATTGTGTGGCATACGGTAAATTCGGAGAGGGCATATAATCTTTTAAGCCGGGGCCCGTAAGCAAAGAACCCAAGCGAATGAAGAGCTGAATGTGATCGTCAGGAACAAATGCTAGCCGCGTCTGAACGAGCCGCACCTCGTGAACTTCTGGCGGCGAGCACTGGTGAAAGTGTGATGGAGGACGATCATGTAGAACTGCCTTTTGGCCACTGAAGCAGGTGGTTCAAAAGCGTGAACGACGAAAACTCGGAAACGACGCACGCTAGTCCCCACTCCGAGACCAAGTGATCCTGCATCGCTCTAGTCACGAACAGGTGTGCATAGGCGGAGCGTCCAAAGATTGCTTCAAACCTGAGGCCCGCGTCAGTACGTTCGAAAATGCGCGTGCCCCCACATACCATTTTGCCAACTTCACGAACGGATGAGAGGGTCCCAACTTCAAAGCGAGTATGCTGTATCCAAGATTGTGCCAGTCTATGATGATCTTGCTACCTCTCAGTCGTCCGACTATCCAAACGAGAGCGAGGGTGGGGATACTCGGGGGATTCTTGGAGAAGACGTGTCAGCGTTCCGCTGTCTTGCGTGGCATGACTCCCTACCTGTACGAGTATGAACTCTGGCGGGTGGTATATCGCAAACAGAAGAGCGCAAAGAATGACCGCCACTTGGTGCAATATCTTTACTGGCGCCGCGAGGACAAAGGGGAGCTTGCGGAGGAGATAGTGTGGCGGTTCGGACAGGTAACAAAGTTGGACGTGGGGTAGAGAAGCAAGGGAAGGCACCGGTTTCGACCCTTTGCCAGAAAATGTGGTATTGGGCATGAGACTGGCTTTTTGGCCCAAGGGCTTTTACTCACCTCGGTACCCGATGAGGTACGTGCTGAACCCGAGTTTTGCGAAACTCTCTGCGTGGTACATCATGCGAGGACTACGCCCGACGTCGCCGAGGACGACGATGGCGACCGAGCGAAGTTTTATAGGTCGACTTACATACGTGTAGACCGAGACTGCGCAAAGGACGAGGAGGACGACTTGAAGGAACATTTCATTCTTGTGATTAGGTAAACCGCATTCATGTTGGCTACTGCGAGACGTGCTGTTCTCTCCTCAGCGGTCCACCGAGGACCCACCCTCGCCACCGCATCACGCATACACCCACCGCGACCCGCTCCACCTCCGAGCCTACACCCTCCATGGAGTACGTCTCGCTCTTTCTCTCATGGCTTCTCGACTCTCACACACACACATCGCAGCGCGATCCATGTTCATACAGACCGAGACCACCCCAAACGACGACTCGCTCAAATTCATCCCAGGCGTCCCCGTAATGGAAGAAGGTACCGCTGAATTCCTCGACACCCGCTCTGCACTCGCGTCCCCGCTCGCCATCCGACTCATGGGCATAGAGGGCGTCAAGGGCGTCTTTTACGGCCCCGACTTCGTGACTGTGTCCAAGGACAGCGAGAACCCCTGGGCGGTGATCAAACCCGAGATATACTCGACGTTGATGGAACACTTTTCTGCCGGACTTGCACTCTTTCGGTCCCAAAAAGACAGGGATGCGGCTGGACCACAGGACACCAAGATTCTCGACACGGACTCGGAGACGGTGGCTATGATTAAAGAATTGCTCGAGACCAGAGTCCGACCCGCTATCATGGAGGACGGTGGCGATATCGAGTATAGAGGGTTCAGCGACGATGGGTTGGTACAGGTCAAGCTAAAGGGTAGCTGTAGGGGATGCGAATCGAGTACTGTCACACTCAAGTCTGGCATCGAGAGGATGTTGATGCATTACATTCCGGAAGTGAAGGCTGTCGAGCAGGTGCGAGGCCCTCAAGTTTCATACACTTTGCCACCGCTTGACTCGCTTTGTTCTTTTATTCAGGTATTGGACGAGGAAGAGACAGTTGCATTGGACGAGTTCGCCAAGCTTGAGGAGCGCTTGGCCAACAAAAAGGAAGAACCAAGGTACGCTTTCGGCACTTTCTTTGCGCACTCTCCCTGACATTTATCACAGAATGGCAAAATACATGTCTACTTGACGGCCAAGCGCACTCTGTAAACGTGTCTGTTTATTGGCTTTATAGTACGAACGAGTTGACACGGAACCATATGTAAGTTTGTTATTATCCCCAACGGAGAGTTGCATAGATATTTCAAGTGATCATCATTAATATTCTTGTGCATTGCACCACGACCCCCCCGCACGTCTCGACTTTGGTATCCCGGGAAATAGTCCAATACTAGTACTAGTGCAATGTACGACCCGTCCGTTGCGTCAAGTTCAGTCAAGATTCGGCACGTACGGTTCCACGAGCATCTTGCTAAACTCTCCAAGCTTTTCTGGACCACGAACTTCCTCCGTGAGCAGCGGGAGCTGAATGATATGGAAGAATTCGTCGTAGAGCTCGTGCGCCTCGGAGAGATACTTTTGCTGCATCTTTTGACGCACATGGCAGTGTTCGCAATTGGACGCTGCAAGTTCAAAGTTGAACGTTGGGAACCAAGAAAAAAAAAGAGTTAACCACGCACTCTTCTTGGGAAAGAGTAACTGGTTGACGACGATATTGTGCGTGTCGATTTCGTACGCCGTCAGTTCTTGTACTAGCCGTTCCGTCTCGTACAGGGACAAGAATTCAGATATGCACACGCAGACGAACGTCGTCTTTTCCTGAAAGGGACAGTTTGGGTAAACCGGAACCCCAACCGACAGAACAACGATACGTACCGGATCCTTGAACTGCGTGTTCACTTCGTTGATGACGGCTCGCATCGACTCGAGCTTGGCGAACATGTCCTCCTGAGAATCTTGCGGCCCGCCCATCATGGACGACATTTGTCGGATCATGGGTCCAAATTGGCCGCCGAGCGTGCTCAGCTTGCCAAGCGCCTTTTCGAGCACGGTCGGGAAGGAAAGGAATCGGAGGGTGTGCCCCGTCGGCGCGGTGTCGAAGACGATGACAGAGTATTCCATGGATTTGACGTGTCTGAGAAGAAGAGGACGTGTTAGGGTACTTATGTGTGTGGGTGGGTGGGGACATACTTCATGATTTCGGCGAAACTCATGGCTTCGTCGACGCCTGGAATGGCAAAGGCGAGATCTTGCATCATCGAACCCATCATGCCATTCTGGTCAGCTGACCACGGGGAAGGGAGGGGGGTAAGCACGACCTCTAACGTTAAAAACGAGGCGCGACCTCACATTGCTCGACCATCTCCTGAATCGCGCTCGTCGGGTCGATCTCCATCGCAGAGAGGTTGTCAAACCCGTTGACTTTGGTGGCATCTTTGGAGAACTTTTGGCCGAATGCGTCGGAGAGGTTGTGTGCTGGATCTGTAGACTGGAGAATGGCGAGCGCGTGCGATTGGGTGGATGGGGACGAGAAAAAAACACGGGATTTAGGAACTCACGATGAGGAGGACGGATTCGCGGCATTGTGCGAGCTGGATGGCGAGCGAGCAGGACGTGGTCGTCTTGCCTGTTCGTCGTGGATGTGACACGTCGCGGAGATGATCTGAGCAGAGGCGAGCAACTCACCGACGCCTCCCTTGCCACCTGTTGCGGTCAAAGTTAGAATGTGAGCAAGATCGTATGGGGTCGACGTACCGCAGAATATCCACTTGAGTGATTTCTGGTCCAAGATATTTTGGAGCGTAGGCGGTAGTGTCTCCGAGTCGGTCATTGCAGAAGTGAGATGGACGCGCGTTCTAAAGAGCGTGGCAAACTCGCTAATAAGCGACGTTCTGGTCGTACCATCACCATGAGCGACGGCAAATTATTATCCTTTCAAGGTATGACCTGGCAGTAGCCTATGCGTATAACGAAGTGACTGATGATGATGGACAGCTCTCCAACTCGCCAACGAACAGCGCAGTGCATACGGTCTTCGATACAACGACCATGCGCGCTACAGAAAACACTGCGGTAACAAGACACATCGCCTGCGATCGACGCTCAAGATGACCCATGGCAAGGGCAAAGACTTTAAAAAGCTGCCGCCGTTGACGACGGATATGATCAAGGAGGGACAGTGAGTACTGCTGTTCTGCCTGTGGGACAGCATCTTGATTGCGCAGTCTGCAGCTCTTGTTATTTGAGGCCGAACGGGCGTGGGCGCATTCTCAGGACCTCGTTGCTCAGTCGCTCCTTCCAGCAAATGCGGGCCACGCTGGTACGCTTCGCCATAGCGCGACGGGGCGATTCAGACGTGCGGTGAATTGGTCTACGCAACTGCTCTCGCACTGTCAATCACTCTATGGATCGTCCCGTCTGAGGACGTCTTCACTGATCCAGATCACTGTCTACACACTCATCGTGAACGGTCGGTTCCTACGGTACCGGGAAGAATTCGAAGATGCGTTGATCCAGCTGAGCGTTGCGAGGAGTTTGTTGGACGAGCTTGCGGACCGGGCGGAGACGAGCAAGGACCAGGCGCTTGCGACCTTTTTCGCGGACGAAATCGGGCCGGAAATTAGATATTGCGCCCACGAGCTGGGACGAGAAAAGGCGTACGATGTCGATGGGATCGTGAAGGAGGTTTCGGGCAAGCATCGGGGAGATATTGTAGAAGGATGGGATGAGTTGATGAAGAAGTTCAAAGGAGAGCGAACGGCGGTCGGGGGTGCTCAAGACAAAAAGAGGCTGAATACGCTGATGTGGGAGGGACAGCCAGTGCCGGTGAGGAACCCGGAGCTGGTGGATGTATTTTTGAAAATACAAGAGGCTGAGGGGAAGATCGGGGCCACTCGAGACGACAATGGGAAGAAGAAGGGAAAAGGACATGGATCGAAGAAGGGAGTTGCTGCGTATGATGGGGTGCTTCTTGCACTAAGCGAAGCGGAAGATGTGGCGAGAAAGCTGCTGGAAGCGCAACAGGTGAGGGGGTCGGAATTCGATGGGGGGAAGTGCTGACTGTGTTATAGAATGCCAATAGTGCTGGAGGGGGCACCCGGGACATGCAATTCGTGCACGCCTATGTTGTCTACCAGTTGCTGTCGCGACGGATTGAGCGAGATCTTGTTCTCGTGAGCACGCTACTGGGGTCGCATGATGCACCGCGGGTGTCAAAGGAGAAGAAGGGGCAGGTGGATGCAAGACTGTACCCTGCTGTGGTGAAGTTGCTGGAGACGGTGACCCAGAGTCTGACGCAGATGCGAAATCTGAGCATCGTGGACGAAAGCCCGGACCTTGGGAGTGCGATCGAAGCGAAGATGACATATACGCGAGCACGCCGGTACGTATGAGAGGGGGTGAGAGACAAAGTCTGTTGACGGTTTTGCAGGTGTTTGTTCCTCGCAGAGTGCTACGTCGGTGTGAAAAGGTACGGTGAAGCGTTGACGCTGATCCAGCACGGGATCCTGCACTTGCGAGAGACGCGATCTGTGCTCGGGACGTCCACGGTGCACGGGCTGGATGTGGATGGACTGGACACGAGTCTGTCGACGGCTGCTGTGGACACGAAGAACGAATGGTTCGCGTTCAACGGGGGTGCTGTCGAGGGTGATTCCAAGACGTACAAGAAGCCGTTGTTCTTTGACATTGCACTCAATTACGTGCAATTGGACATGGAGCGACTGTCTGAGCGGGCGGGGAAGGTATCTGTGAGGGAAGAGCGGGAGAGCGTGAAATCGAGGTTGGAAGAGGTCGAGCGAGTTGCTACCCCTGATCAGAGTGTAGTCCGATTAGGAAGTTTACTTGGTGGATGGTGGGGTAGGAAGTAGCTCACGTGATGACTGTGATGTAGAATGATTCTCACGCCACAGCTAGGTTGTTTTGCAGTAGACGGCGACGAGCAGAAGAGAAATGGCAAGCCAGCAGTTGCCAGTTCAGTTCGCTCAACCTCGTCAATCACCAAAAGACAAGTTACAGTTCATTCTACTCGCAAGTTCTCTCTTCTTTTCTCGCGCATATACTCATCCCTTCCACAGCGCGTACGCGACCTCAAGCAGGCCGGCCATACACCCGAGTCGTCACAGGAGCTCCGTAATCTCCTCACTTACCTCGCCGCTTTTCAGAGCCAGCAGCAGCAGGCACAGCAGCACCAGCAACAGCAACAGCACGTACAGCTCAGTCCGTCTTCTTTCCGTCCTCTTCTCCCGCCCCTCCCTCATCCTCTCTACAGATGGCGTACATCCACATCCACAGCAACACTATCCGAACGGTCACCAGTCCGACCACCCCTTCAACAACGGTTCACAACCAACCGTAGCCGTCGTTCCCCCCACACCCGCAAACCAGAATGTCCCCCCCTCCGTCACCTCCGGTCCGGTACCCGCTGTCCCTCTCCCCCCATCTACCCCAGTCTCGTTCACTCCGGACCAGATCGCTGCTCTCCGCGCACAAATAATGGCTTTCAAGCTCATCTCTCGCGGCTCTCACCTCCCAGAGCATCTACAGCAGTCTATAAGACCACACAATTCCCTACAAGCAGATCTCGACAAGGTCTTGGCACCCACAGATATCTCAAACAAGATCGTCGACGCAGCCGTAAAGTTGCAAAAGGGCGTCGTTCCCCCCTCTTTTTCTGCCGTCCCTCCTGTCCCTCCACCGCCCGAGCAGCCCCTTCACGACGAACAGACATCCACCGCTCCCCTTCAAAACACATCACCCACAGATATACCAAAGGGCCTCTTCCACGACGACGACACAAACTCTGGCGTTTACCCTTACAACGCCTTCCGCCTCCCTTTCACCCATCTCACCCGTCCTGCCGACGTCGATCCCACCATGTTCGCAACACGTCTACAACGCCTTCTCATCCCCTCCTTTATGCCACCAGGTCTCGACGTTCACCAAATCGTCAATGAACGCGATCGCTTCATCGAGGCTCGCATCTCACAGCGTATCTCTGAACTCGAAGGCTTGGACGCCATGATCGGTGATGGCGGGTTCGACTCTCTTGCACAAGACATCTTGGGTCCCCACGCTCTAGATGCCCCAAACGGTACCCCGCTCGTTCCTTCCCATCCTGCTCCCAACGCACACGGAAAGCTACGTGCAATGATCGAACTCAAGTCCTTGCGTTTGCTCGAGAAACAGCGCTCAATGCGCGCCCTCGTCGCAGAGCGTCTCATACAGGGAACTCTTCTGCCTCTCAATCGTGCAGACTTCCGTCGCGCACGCAAACCGACCCTTCGTGATGCACGCATGACCGAACAAGCAGAACGTCGACAACGCGTCGACCGCGAGAGGCGCGCTAAACGCAAGCATGTCGAACAGCTTGGTGTCATCTGTTCGCATGGTAGAGAAGTCATCTCCACCTGCAGACAGGCTCAGGATCGCGTCGCTCGTCTTGGAAAGGCCGTTCTCAACTTCCACTTGAATACCGAAAAGGAGGAACAGAAACGTATAGAACGCATCTCCAAGGAGCGTCTCAAGGCCCTCAAGGCCGACGATGAAGAGGCTTATATGAAGCTCATCGATACCGCAAAGGATACTCGCATCACCCATCTCATCCGTCAAACCGATGCCTATCTTGATTCCCTTGCCCAGGCTGTCATGGCACAACAGAACGAACAAGGTGGCTTGGAGTACGAATCAGAAGACGGCCCAACCAACGAAGCCACGTTTGGCGCACAGGTGCTCGAAGAAGCCCCAGAGGACAAGGGCAAGGTCGACTACTACGCCGTCGCCCACCGGATGTCTGAAAAGGTCACCAAACAGCCTTCCCTACTCATCGGTGGTACCCTCAAGGACTACCAACTCAAGGGCTTGCAATGGATGGTAAGCTTGTACAACAACAAACTCAATGGGATTCTTGCAGACGAGATGGCGAGTTTTTGCATCATACAATGTTCTATATGCGTACTCACCTTCCAATCCAGGGTCTCGGAAAGACGATCCAGACGATCTCACTCGTCACCTTCCTCATCGAGGTCAAGAAGCAGCGTGGGCCCTACCTCGTCATCGTCCCTCTCAGTACTATGACGAATTGGTCTGGTGAATTCGCCAAATGGGCTCCAGCGGTGAAAACAATTTCCTACAAGGGCAATCCGACGCAGCGCCGCAATATACAGACAGAGTTGCGCATGGGTCAATTCCAAGTTCTGCTGACCACCTATGAGTACATCATCAAGGACCGCCCGATCCTCTCCAAGATCAAATGGGTCCACATGATCATTGGTGAGTATACCTGCGTGATGTTGTTCCATGTGATCATTAATGCTCCGGCTAGACGAGGGACACCGCATGAAGAACACGCAAAGCAAACTTTCACAGACCCTCTCCCAGTACTACCACTCCCGCTTCCGCCTCATCCTTACCGGTACCCCTCTTCAAAACAACCTTCCCGAACTGTGGTCCCTCCTCAACTTTGTTCTGCCCAAGATCTTCAACTCGGTCAAATCGTTTGATGAATGGTTCAACACGCCTTTCGCCAACTCTGGCACTGGAGACAAGATTGAGGTGAACGAAGAAGAGGCGCTTCTTATCATCCGTCGTCTGCACAAAGTTCTTCGTCCGTTCCTCTTGAGAAGATTGAAGAAGGACGTCGAGAGCGAGCTGCCTGACAAGGTTGAAAAAGTCATCAAAGTCCGAATGAGCGCTTTGCAATCGCAGCTGTACAGGCAGATGAAGAAGTTCAAGATGATTGCTGACGGAAAGGACATGAAAGGGTGCGTATCCTTGTCCGTGGCTGGTTGATACCGTTCCACTCACCTCTAGTAGGAAATCTGGAGGTGTCAAGGGGCTCAGCAACGAACTCATGCAACTTCGAAAAATCTGTCAACACCCCTTTTTGTTCGACAGCGTCGAGGACAAGGTCAACCCGAGTGGACTCATCGACGACAAACTCGTTCGGTCCTCTGGAAAACTCGAACTTCTTTCTCGCATCCTCCCCAAATTCTTTACCACGGGTCACAGAGTGAGCTTTCGCTTGCCTTTGTCCATATAACCCGCTCATCACGTTTGACCTCCCAGGTGCTCATCTTCTTCCAAATGACCAAGGTTATGGACATCATGGAAGATTTCCTCAAGATGATGGGCTGGAAATACCTTCGACTCGATGGTGGTACGAAGACGGAGGAGCGTGCTGGTCATGTGGCATCGTTCAACGCAAAGGACTCGGAATACAAGGTGTTCATCTTGTCGACCCGTGCTGGCGGGTTGGGGTTGAACTTGCAGACTGCCGATACGGTCATCATGTGTGTGGTTCAATTTCGTTTACGTTGTGCCATGGCTGACTGTACTGTATAGCTTTGACTCTGATTGGCGAGTGTCGTCCAGCCGTCTGACCGAGCATGTAGACTAATGCTCTTGTAGGAATCCTCACGCCGACTTGCAAGCTCAAGATCGTGCCCACCGTATAGGTCAGACAAAGTCTGTTCGCATCCTGCGTTTCATCACCGAGAAGAGTGTGGAGGAGGCAATGTACGCTCGTGCACGATACAAGCTCGACATCGACGACAAGGTCATTCAAGCTGGTCGCTTCGATAACAAGTCGACGGTGGAAGAACAGGAAGAGTTCTTGGTGAGCATCTCCCTGATAATCACGCTATATATGTCCCTATATTTTTTTTCCTCGTTAGCGTTCCATCCTGGAAGCGGACCAAGAGGAAGAGAACGAAGAGGCTGGTGACATGAACGACGATGAGTTGAATGA
The DNA here is from genome assembly GCA_038091455.1 of Leccinum uliginosum. Classification (NCBI taxonomy): domain Eukaryota; kingdom Fungi; phylum Basidiomycota; class Agaricomycetes; order Boletales; family Boletaceae; genus Leccinum; species Leccinum uliginosum. The sequence continues at coordinate 10,888 of JBBPOM010000582.1, read as the reverse complement.
GATGCTTGCTCGTAATGACGAAGAAGCGGTGATCTTTCGTAATATGGACATGGCTCGCGAACGAGAAGCACTCGAACATTGGCGAGCTGCTGGACATCGCGGCAGACCTCCAGCACAACTCATGCAACTCGAGGAACTCCCCGAATGTTATCAGACCGACGAACCCTTTGAACCCAAGGAGATTGACGAAGTGATAGAGGGTCGGGGTCAACGGCGGAGGAACGTGGTGAATTACAACGATGGATTGAGCGATGAGCAGTGGGCGATGGCTGTCGAGGATGGCGAGGATCTTCAGGAGTTGGCAGATCGGGCGAGAGAGAAGAAGGAACGTCGGGTGACTAACAAGCTGATAAAAGAGAGCGAGACGCCCGGCCGAAGCACGCCTGCCAGCGAGACGGACCGTGGCCGGAAACGGAAGGGCAAGACAAAGATGGCCGACTACGACCCTCCTGCAGTTGCTGGGAAGCGGAAGCGTCCGATGAAGTCCATGTCTGTGACGCCCTCGGTAAACGAAGAGGAAGAGGAAGATAGGGACTCGGTATGTTGTCGCCTGCACGACTTCCGTGGTTGGTACTCACGTCACTAGAAACGCCGCAAGACGAAGGTGCCGGAGATTCTTCCCGCCATAAAAGAGAGGATGAAGAAAGCATTCAACGAGGTCTACAAGGCGGTTCTTGCCTGTGAGGATGTAGATGGACGGAAGCGATGTGAACTATTCCGTGAACTTCCAGACAAGAGGGTGCGTGTTTATTGGCCTTTTGATCATACCAAGCAAACCCTTGACTTGTGACAGGATTATCCCGACTACTATCAACTCATCACGCACCCCATCGCCCTTTCTGGCATTCGCAAACGTATCACTGCCGGATATTACAAGAGCATCACGCAATTCAAGGACGACTGGAAGCTCATGTTTGACAATGCACGGACGTATAACCAAGAAGGGTCGTGGGTGTACGTCGACGCTGAGGAGATGGAAAAGGTCTTTTTGGCGATGCTCGCCAAGGTGAGTGCGGGCACCGATCTTCCAGGTGCTGCACCGCTCCCGACGAGCCAACCTGCTCCGTCGACGTCTGGGTCATATGATTCTGCGTTGACACCGATGGAGGACGAGGAGCATCCACAACGGGGCAGGGCTCGGAGTGCGGGGCGCAAGCAAGTGTTGATGAGCGATGACGACGAGTACTTGACGAATCCGAGTGATGAGGAATGAGCGACGGTTTTAGTCCTCTCTTTTCTTTTTTTCTTTCTCGCCTGTGATTGTATTTGTCATGTAATTTTTTTTTCCCCTCTAGTCGTTTCTAGTCGTTTTGTTCTTTCTTTCTTTTTCTTTGCCGATATCCTTGAGTAGTACCAATGCTGTGGAGAAATACTATGACATTTGATACGATCCCACTGATTTCTTCGTGATGATGAGCTCAGGCTATCGAAGTTCAACTCCAACGATCGTTTGTCATGAGAGAACACGGTCTCTGAGACGAATCCGTAGTATTGTCTGTTTGAAAACCTTTAGGACTAATGACGAGGATCCCATCGAGCTAGAACCCTTGGGCCAACTTCCGAAAGACCAGAAAGTTTTGTTACTCATACACACCTTCGTCTGCCCTCCTCGCGCCTCCATACTATATCGGAACTGGTAACGAGTACTACATAGTATACAGACACCTATATGCAAATGAAGTCGCGATCGCTCAGCTAACCGATGGATCGGATTTCTCTCTCTCTCTTTTGACCGGCTATTGTGTTATCGTCCGCTCTTCTTCGATCGGATGAATCCTAGTAGTACGACGGTGAGAGACGATCGATCATTTAATGATTCGGCTCGTTCGCTCCGCGGGACTGAAACTTGGGATATCAAGGGGACTTGATGCCGCCAACTCCTGAGAGCGATTCATCATAAACATCTTGCTTGACCAAAAACGTGAGTGGATCGCTGATCAAAAAGAGATACAACAAGTCAGCGTTATCCATGCATGTGCTCAGATCGTCCTCGGTGATACCGTACATGTTGGATCAACACAATTCGCCAGTTGGCAGTTCATTATTCGATATATACAAGATTATCCATGCAAGTGAATGTACTACATAGCTGGATCCAAACTTGAGCCATCCGGAAACGATCGTCCGTGCTAAAGATGTTGAAACTACGTTCTAGCGAGACTCGTAATCATATTCAAGATTCGCGGACCACACCATCGTCATCCTGTCCTGACGACGCTCGACCGGAATCGCTGGATAGATCTTCGAAATCCACCGCGTTCTGCGTGTCTCCGAGGTGCCAGTTTGGCATGCCGAGGGCACAGAGGATAGGCAGAATGCTAAACCCGATGGCAATCAAGATCATCAACTTCATTGTGTCGCCATATGCTAGGAAAAAAATTTATCTGATAAAATTCACGACGAAGATGCGACAAGACCCCACCTAGAATCACGCCTTCCCTCACCGGATTACCTCGCGGATAGGAAATAACGTTCGTGATGCTGCCGTATAATTCCGCGCGTTCTGCGTCCGTCAGCCATGGCAAGTACTTTTCCAGGTTGCCTGGCATCGTGCTTGACCAGATCGCACCGGCTGTATCGCGACGATCATCAGAAGATGCCAACGAAACATACGGCACACCCACCGCCTGCGCTTCCTACTGCACCGCCGATTTCTGTGAACAGCAAAATGAGCGCGGTGATCATCGCCACGTCAGCGTGCGGAACTGAGGCCTGAGCACCGACTTGAGAGGCGATCGCCGCGAGACCACCACCGAAACCTTGCAGTATTTGCGTAAGTACGATCTCGGCGTCCGATCCGTTAGCACCGCGTGAACGAATCATCATTGCAACGCCGCTGTACACATGTGCATCAGAATCACAGAGACCGAGAGACAGTTGGGGTGAACAGACACGAGGCGTACGACAAGACCAGACACCAAAACATACTAGACGTGTGTGAAATGTGAACATTGTGCAGAGAACAGTACACAATGAACGCACTTTGAACCGATGCATGCGGTGCAGGATGACGCCAGCAAGAATTCCAAAGAGCGTAAGAGATATAGATATCGTCTGCATGAAATATGTTGCGTTAATGAGTGACCTACGATCCAATTGAGTGTTCGTTCGACCAGGATAAACGAGACACTCACCAGGGTTTCACGACCAACACGAAAGAATACAGATATGTATATGTGAGATAGAAGGACATCTAGTCTAGCTCGTGAGCGAACGAATTGTGATCACAGGAGTCAACCTACGAAATCAAAGAAACCAATCCATGCAGAAAATACGACGCTCCTGTTTTTCAAGAAGCGCGGGACGATAACTGGCCGCGTCGCGATGCGGAAATCCCAATAAATAAACAAGAAAAAAGCTATGACCCCGACTACGAGCATCGAAATGATCGAGCCTGAGTCGTGTTAGACCATTGGCCGACGGTAAGGAGGACGAAGTCACCATTTTTCCATTGACCTTTCTCAGTCCGACTTAGAGTTAGTGGTAGCAGGATCAGCGAAACTGATGTGCCGAGGAGTATGAGACCGACGAGGTCAAGTTGCGAAGCCGTTCGCCATATATGTTGTGATAGGGTATCATGAGATGATGTCCCACTGTTTATTACATCCAGGGAGTCGTCTGCAGGGGGTTTGATAGTCTTTATGAATCCAAGTTTCTTCGCCTTATGCTCGGCCCACAAAAGTGTAATGATCAGCGGGGAAAGTGCCATTGGAACTAGTATAGCAAACATTCCGTCTGAAGCGAGAGTGAGTACCCATCAAGATGGATAGTGAAAGAACCTACATCCCCATCTCCAACCTATGTGTTCAATGACGGCAGTTGAAATATTAGAGCCAATGAAAGCGTTGACCAGGAATGGAGCCGAAACAAGGGATACGACTAGGCCCCGCCATCGTAGGGTCGTTATGTCGGCGATGATGATTTGAGTGAGAATTTGTAATCCGCTACCAACTCAATCAATTTTCACACCTACCAAGCAACCATTGCTGATCACGTACGTATAACCTCTGCGAAAAAAAAAAAAGTCAACACTAAATTTACATAAATCACGAGAAGAAGTGAAATACATTGCATAGATAATGATGCCGCCTGCCATTGTGCCCACATTTCGCGCTGAGGCAATCACGATGTATCCTGTGGAGGTTCTCAATTCTTTGTTCGATTGCGTCAAATGATCCGAGACACCCACCGAGAACATAAAAGAATACTTGGTGACACCGTCAGGACCACCCATCAAATTGAGTGGAAAGAACTCACGAACGGTGACATACGCCTTGCCTCGTGAAGTGACGTCGGCGACTTTCGCTATCACCGGTTTACCTACAGCCACTATGTATATTCCCGCTCAATTTCGTCAACAAAAACGTGTCGTTCGACGGAACCCACCGATAAGTGACTGTGCGACCAATATGGAACTCAGAAGGCTATGCTCTCCGAAACTAGAGGTCGCGAAAGTGAGGTACGCGCTGGTGGTGGACGAATCGAGGGAGTAAATGTACGACGCAAGAGCGAGACTGGATAGTGTAGGGTGAGCCACGCTAGTACTATGGATGCACGATGGACTTTGGGACAATGAAAAAAAGCGTACCCAATGAAGAGACACCAACGCGAGTAACGGCTGTTAAGGTGCAGAGCAGCTTGGACCTTCTTGACGCCCGCGTGAGCATCTTCCAATTCGCCAGTCGCTGGAGCGCTTAGGACTTCGGGTGCGATCTCGGCTCGACCACCGTAACTTTGGGATGAGCAGTCATTGCTTTCCTCTGGATTTTTGTGGGCCGTCATCAGTACGAAGCATTCTCGCTGAAAGTGATTCTTATACCTGGGGGAGCTGTTGGAACGAGTATGTACCCTGCTGGCATCTGCCAATAAAATGAATAACGAAGAAACGGAAGAAGGCAGGTGACTTGACTAATCGGTCAGAAGTTCGTTATCTGATAAGCGCTTCCGTTTCTCGATCGAAAGAAAAGATGCGAAATGGAAGAATAGATTAACGTGGCATGTAATACACTAAATCGTACCAAGACTTGTCAAGACGAGATTCAAGCAGCCTATTTCACAACTAAGATACAGACCGCGATATCAAAGGATCACGGATTGCCAAGGAAAAAATAGACCAGTGCCATGCGGCTCGGATTAAGCTCGGAACCGTCATCATTCCGATAGCCCACGGACGTGTGATGCGGCTAAGATGCTGCCTCCTCGTCGCTCCAAACCAGGTCTTCTTCGTCCGAGGGTAGACCACAATTGCCATTCCCAAAGCCGGTCACTTCAGCAATGATGTGGCGCCTGCAAAAACTGCGATAGGAGTGCCCGACGCAACACAAGTCGTTCGACTTACCTCGAAAGTAGGTCTTCAACGCCAGCCTTCCCGGCTTCCCAGTCGACGCGCACCCAGTTGTGTACGAGCTCGCCGTCACGATATACCAACAGCGTGGGCAGCATGTCTGTATCCACGTCCTCTTCTTCGTACTCTTCTTCGTCGTAGTACGGTTCCTTTTCCTCTTCACCGTCGTCGTAGGGATCCTCCTCATCTGCGAACTTTCCTGGCATGCTCTGCTGCCGTGATGCATACAGTTTAGACGATGGTCCCTTTGAGGCGAATCCGAGAGCAGCAGCGCGAGCCCTAAGGAACTTGGTCTGAGGATACAATCTCGCAAGTATGGACAGCGTGTCGTCCAACGTGTAGCATCTGTCCAACGACTTACCATCACGAAAACCTTGGATAAGCCTGCGAACGCGCGTATGAGGAAAATAACTTTACCGATTCATAAAGATGGACGACCACCCAAACCCCGCGTTCCTCGCGCTCGACCGCAGCGACGAACCCCGCACGACCCACCTCCCTCAAATGCCCAAACGGACCTTCTTTGGGACGTCCCAGGACATCTCTCCGAACCCGCTGCCCGAGGCTCGAGTCCTCAACGCCGCCACCGCTGCCGCCATCCTCCAGTGCCTGTTTCTCTCGCTCCTCCTCCAAAAACGTCTTCCCGCCTAGATTGCCCCGCTCCATGCGCTTCCTCAGTACCTCGATCTCTCGTTCCCTCTTAGCAGCCTGGATCGCTTGCGCTTCGTGTTGGTCCCGAATGACCCCCTTGACGCCTGTCCTACCTGGCCCCATGCCTATCGATTCGCGCACGGGGTCATCGTGGTCAAAGACATTGCTGGAATCGAGTGAGGAAGAGGGCGAAGGGGTGCGTTCGGGTGAGGAGGTCCCCGCGTCCGTACCAAATAGCTTGCCCGAGAGGACAAGGTGCTCGATGTCTGCGTCCTAGGTGACCCCGTAGTCCATGAGCAATTTTACGAAGGACGTTTGGCCAGACATACCATGCGAGTCAAAGTGAAAGACTGCTTATCAAGCGGCTCCGCAAAAAGGAACGAGTACGCAAACGCGGTCAGAGAGGGTATATTATATTCAATAGCTATTCAGTACGATATGGTACCCAGCGGTCAGGGCGTTGCAAGAGGATATGCATGGGGGGGAATGAACGTCAATGAGCCCTTATCTAAATCCATGATATAAACCAGAAAGTTCCAGAAAAGGCGCGAACGTATACACCAAGAAACAAGACGCCGTTTGAACCTTGAACGATCCCCACGAGGAGGTAGTCAAGAACTTGGATCAGTAGAAGGTAATGTGCCTAGTGCCTAGTGCTGTGGCCATCAAGATGTCCAGCTCCATCTGGATGGAGATAAAATGCAGAAACGAAAACTGAGAATGTAAAATAAATCAAAGGCGGATGCATCATGAAAACTTTGGCATGTCAACCACGACCGCTGCGGTTCAACCAAGAATGTCGGCATAGGAAATAGGGGACAAAGGAGAGGACAGCCCAAGCTGAAATGGAACGAGGATGCGTGGCGAGTGGGTCACCGTTCGTTCCGTTCGATATGATAAAGTTCTGAGAAGAAAAGAAGATGAATGTAAATGCGTGGGACGAATTGCTACAGTGGGATGGAGGTGGCAATATACACTGAGATGGAGAGAAATCGATAGAGAATAGTATGCATGAGTGTTTCGGGCATGAGTCCACGAAACCATGTTTCAAAGGAATGGTGGTATGACTCCAACGGGGCAGACAAAACGGTGCTTCATATCTCCGCAAGTCCTGCGCGCTTGAGATCACGTGAAGTGATGTTGAAACCACGGAAGTCTTCGAGCCAAACTTGCCGTTCTCCACAACGTGCGAGTATCTTAGACCAGAATTTCAAAATCCTCATCTGCGTACGAGGACCGGTACGCATCGAGTGGGAATCACGGCTGAGATCCCGTACGTATCGCAAAGAAGGGAATGCGTCGTTGAACAAGAGAGACGATATTTGCTCCACAAGTGGGAAGAATGGTGCGTCATCTTCAATGGCAGATGGGAACGATGTTGCATCGGTGAGGAGACGTCTATCGATATCGCGAATGCCAATGAATTGTAGATGACGATGAGCCGGGAGCAAGACATGAGGTGCAATCCAGTCAGGGTTCCGCCAGTTCCATTCTGCGTCGGCAGAACATATGAATTCTTTTAGATTTGGACACCATTCTGCCAGTGGAATTTGCTGAACGGGCCGTGGCTGGAGAGTTAGATGATGCTCGACAACAAGCGCAGAGGAGTGGCCGAGTTCTAGTTGGTGGATCTTCTTCCCATGAGCAGCAAAGAAGAGGGAAAACCCTCGGCCAGCGTAACCAAAATCAGAAGATACGACGGATACGTTTCGCAAGTTAGGCATTTTCCACCTGGCAATGACCGCGAATGTCGTGTTGTCCAGCGTGAGTTTGAGCGACTGCAAAACGGGGAACGAAACGACAAGTGCTTTCGCGAGCCTGTGTCCAGAAACAGCAGGGACACTCGACGAGGAAAGTTCGAGGTACTCGAGATTCGCTGCTGTTTGTCTGAGTGTGGGGGATATGTGATATGGGAACGGGTCGTCACTATAGTTTGTGAGGGAGAGCTTCCGCAGCTTCCTGTTGGGACTGGAGAGTGAGGAGACCATCTGCTCGGGAGAGCACCGTACGTCGTTGAACTCTTGGTAACGCGTGCATCGCACGGCGTGACGATCGGAAAAGACGACTAGATGTGGTGCATAATCGAGGATGGTGCGGATATCATCAGTCGCGCAACGTTTCAATGCGGGTGTCTCCATGTGTAGTCGACGAATCCATTGCCCACTTGATGGCTTTCCGTCGATGAATTGGGTGAGTAGAGCCCAAGCTAACGCCTTAGCTTGGCTTGCCCTACTTATCCAGACGAACTCGTACAAATACTCTTGGACGTATCTGTTCCAAGTTTTGCTGACTAACGCTAAGTCTCGTTTTATGCGCATGGCAGCATGATAGTCTTCAACGCTGCACGGGGATTCGAGGAATGAGAGTCCGAGAGAGATGTCAAGAGGATCTGGAGACATGGCTGTCGCTTCGCGGAGAACCATCGACCAGACCTCTGGTGGAAGGTAAGGGAGGTCGTGTGCGGGAGTGTGGTGGTATAGTGTCGCTGGGAGGCTGGGAGGGAAGCAACGCCTGAAAAGTTGGGTCAACGTATGTACAAGAGGACTTGACGGCGGATGAAGGCGCGATTCTAGTTGTACGCAAATGATATGGTAGATGACACATACCGCTTCGATCGTATTTTGGTTGAGATGGTCTTGAGGAATTGCTTGACCTTTGTCAAGATACGATTGGTCGGAGTGGATTGCATGGCCCGCAATGAAAAATGAAAAATGCAGAGAAAAAGGGAACAGAGAATGAAGGGAAAGCGGGGTGATCAGCGTCGAACGTTGAACGTTGAACGTCGATAGCTTGAGAGATTGAAAGCAAAAAAAAAAAGAAAGAAAAAGGAGATGGCGGGGAGAGGATATGAATGGCGAGAAAGAAATCGAAATTAGCAACGTTGACAAGTCGACTTTGTTCTCACGAACATTCAATGGCCCCCAAAAGTGTCCCGACAATCTGAATGAATGATTGAATCAGTCCATTCAAGTATGACAGCCCCTCTCTGACAGTACTGTCATATCTTGTCGCAGTAGTCTTACGACCCAGGAACCGTCGCGAACCGTCTTACTGGTAGGTCGTTGAAGGGAGCCACGATAGATTTTTCGAATAGAGTTTTGCTATCATAATTCTAGGACGCATTCGTCAATCAAGTAAGTGATAAAGTTGCATGCTGGCGCTGAGAGGCAACGTCACTCTTTAATAATCAGCCGCAGTTTATCCACCCGGATCATGCAATCATGTCAGTGTGCTGACAGATCGTGACGCTTGCCACCTGCGCGAGGACATTCTAAGTAGAGATACTTTACAGCGTCAAAAGTCTGAGTCAGAGCACGACACGTCACCAGCCTGCTCAGCGCTTCAGGGAGAGGCCCAAGACTCGAATGCAACGCAGCGTCGGAGTGATGGGATCATGCCAGTGAGAAACAGGAAAGATGATATGGATTTGTTAGTAAAGAGAAACTCGCATTCACTCCGCGAGGCTTGAGCTATAATTATCGTAGTAGTTTGGCTACGTACTTAGTAAAATATTTCACTGGCCAGCCGCCACGGCCAAGTAGTCAGACCGTATGAGGTTTGTGAGTAGACCACCTGAGAGTAGACGCACTTCGAGAAGCCACTCCGAGACGCTCCGGCCGTTGCTGAGGCCATATTCACCAACGTGACTTACCTCAGAACAAGCGCATGTTTCATATACTGCGACTTGGCTGCCTTCAGCACCCTCACTCAATCCCATGGAAGAAGACTTCGCAGTATACCGTGATCGAAGAACAACCCGCATGGAAAGGAAGCTCCATGAACGGCTCAATCGCTTGTATGAAGATCAATCATCACTGTAGCAAATTGCAATTTCTCGCGTGCTAGACCTGGAATTCGTTGCTGTCGACGTCAATAATGTTCACGTCGGCCAAAGGTGATAATCTGACGGCCGCGTCGCGAGCAGCCACCACACCCAGCCAATGAGGTACCAGCCCTCGACATGACCATCGGCGGCGGTGGGCATGTTTTGGGGAGGACCTGCACGTCCAGGTAAGCGCCACAATACACATCCGAGCTGCAGCTTGGCGGGGGCTATGCACAGAGTCTGGACGGGGGTCGCGTTGAGAAAGAGGAGCGTGTGAGACTGCATGGTGTGCATCAGACGCGTCGGGTGGTGGTGGGGAAGTGTGAAGGGCAATGAGCGCCTCGTCAAGTTGTTTTTCCTGCGCGAGACGGAGGCTGGCGAAGGTCTGGAGTGCTTCGAATTGCGGATTCATGGGAGAGGAGAGTGTCGCTCGAGCAACAGGGTCGATGCTATTGAGAGAAGTCAACACATTGGATTGAGTGGATCAGAGCAAGCAGTCGCACCGCAGATCATGTTGTAAATTCATTTCATATACTATTTCCACCATGCCGAGATACGCGGCACGGAGGATCATGTTGCCCCTTGATCTCGGACGTCGTCCGAAGAGTCGCTCGCTCATGCGGAGTGCTGTGACCAAAGTCACCAAACTACTAAACAGTCAAAACTTGCTCTTTCAACATCAACATCCCAGGGGCACCCACAATGACCGACATGCTCTATCCCAAAAGCAGTGACACTCCTCATGGCCAACTGATTCTGGAATTTGTCGACCTTCTGAGATATGAAGTAATCCCAGGACAACACTTTGCTTTCATCTATGCCTCTGATAAAGATTCAATCGGCAACTTTGGCGACCCACGGCCACATGCGAAGATCCCTGGATCTTACTTCCTCCATGTCCGCCGTTTCTTATGGCGGTACTATCTCTTGGCAAAGATCAAGAATAAACAAGAACACCTCAGGCTTGATAAGGGATTTGTTGTGTTTCTGGAAAAAATGCTCATCATGCTGGACACAGTTTTGGAGACCCTGGTTTATTCTTGTTCCCAGCCAGGGGATCAGCAGCT
>JBBPOM010000581.1:0-22260 GCA_038091455.1 Leccinum uliginosum | reverse complement strand
TTTTTCGTCCCATGTCATTCACGTTGGGTCTCGTTCCCCCCCCCCCCCCCCCAAAAAAAAAAAAAAAAACACGCACCATTCTGCCTCCGATCCTCATACGCCCCACCCTCGTGCACGTCGATGACGAGCGCCGGGTCGACGATCCCTGGGCGGAGCGCCTCAAGCAGGTCAAGCACGAACACGCCCGTCGTCAGCGAGGGGTCCTTAAACGACCGGATCGCGCGCGAGCCCAGCTTATTTCCGCCCTTTTGCGCTGTCGTGTTCGCCCACTTGAGCATCTCTTGGTCGGTGATCGGTCGGCCAGAGCCGGAGAGATTGCTGAGCGTCTTGGTGATATTCAATCTAGAGACCGTGTCAATTAGAGTCGAAAACGAGAACACAACGAAACGCGAACCGCATGAGCTGCCAGACGAGACCGAGCACGAGCGTCCTTGCCCCGTCGACGATATCGGCGCCCTGGATCCCGACCAGATGCATCCCGTTCTGCTTCCCGAGCTCGACCACATAATTCGTGTTCTCGACCTGCTTGAACCGCGAGAGCGTGCTCTGGTTCGGCGTGATCCCGATGTCCTCCTGCTGTTCCTCTCCCCCACCACTCAAGTCCAAGGACGCCCGAGGAGTCGACACCCCCTTGGGCTTGGAGACGCGTCGCCAGATGACCGAGCCTGGCAGGATCTTGTCGAACGCCTGGAGGATGACCAGCCCGTCCTTGATGTTTTCGAACAGATTGAACACGCCCGGTTCGACGCCGAGCGAATTGAGCCAGAGCGTGAACACGCGCGCCTCACGCTCGCCTTCGGCATCAAAGTCCTCGACCGCGCCATACTCTTTGGCTTCTTGCTCGTCGAGTGGCGCGAGCCCGGGCCAGGTGTTGAAGAGGTTGGCGACGAAGGCGAGGTTCAGGCGGGGGTTCCCAGCGACGAGGGAGGAGGCGGTGAGATATTTGCGGCAGCCGATGGCGGCGGCATTTTGGAGGACTTGTTCGGCGCGCTGACGGAGATCTCTGGTCTGAAGAGGAGCACGGGAGCATTCGTCGGGCTTGAGTTGATTGAGAAGGATGGTGTAATTTTCGCCATCGGATACGTCGCGGCTAAAGTTGTTTACTCTGAAGAAGATGGGGTCAGGGGGAACGATGTTGTGTCTGAAACGGGACGCTACCTTCGCTTCCAGCCCGCAGCTTTCAAATGATAGTTGAACCATCGGAGTAGAATCTGGTCAGGGGTCAAACGAAGGAGATCGTCGATGGTCTCTCCTTCTTCACATAGCCGGTACAACTCGGGGTGAAGTTTGATATCGACTTGAGCAAGAAGACCGCGACGAATGATCTGCCAGATGAGTCCAAGGATGAGATGTTCTCTGCCGTCGGAGAGATCGGACGAGCCGATGTTGACGACGGAGCACCCGATACCCTTTGCGGACGTGATGACGATGTTGTTGTTCTCGGTGATCTGGAAGGCGTTCAGGGGTTTACGAGCGGTGGGGGTGTTGAGAACACGAGTATCAATCGTGTCTGGGACGGAATCGTTGATGAGTTTGCAGAGGATCAAACCGTCACGACACTCGTCAAAGAGCTGCATCGTGTCTGTGGGGATGGGGAAACGGGACCCGATATCAGGGTCATTCTCGATGACCTGTCGGTTGGGTGAGCAAGCAAAGATCAATAGAGTAAGTGGGGTGCTCACGCCGTTGATGTGATTGGTGAACTCCTTTCGCTCATCCTCGTTGATGGTGTGGCTCACGTTGGCGTTTGAGCCCTTGACGGTGACTTTTCCGGCCCTGGTGGGCAAGACAGAGGCTTTGGACTGTGACCTTAGCTTGAAGTTGAGCTATGAACGTGAGGATGAGAAAGTGGCGGATAGGGGATGACATCACGAGCGCGGGCACACCTCGACCCAGTCTTCGAGCTCGACCTTTCCGCTGGCGTCGACGGACACGCCCTTGAGGGTCTCGCGTGCTTGATCGTAGGACTCGCCGCTGCTCTGGAGGACGTGGAGGACGGCGCTCTTGTCTACGCGTCCAGGAGTGTCGGTCGAGATCGCACTAGCAAGGATGTGTCAATCGTGAGCAGATTGCGATCTTGGGATGCAAGGACACACTTGAAGCGATTGATGAGATCAAACATCTCATCCTTTGTGACTTCTGGATACTTTTTCTGTAGTCGAAATGCTTCCATGGGGGGCGACGGTGGCGTGAAGGAGACAACTTGTCTAGGCGGTGTTGTTTTGGAAGGCTGCCACCTCGGCGGTGTACTGCGCACTGTCACTGGCATCGGATACGGTGAGATCGCTCTTTTTATACTATGCAAAGGCCGCAGTCAAGGGAGAAGACCGAGTCATATAAAATTGCTGCGGAGTAGACCATCCCATCGTCGTCATCGTTGTCGACGACGACGACGACTGTATATGTTTGTTTATCCAAAAGCACTTATGCTCAGGCCAGCAGTGCGTGTGCTGTATTGGCTTCCCATCGGTTTAGCTTTTACGCACTACTGCTACACCCTCAAGACCGTCCGAGGGCGAAGCATGCAGGTCCGTCGCGTCTTCTCCCGAAATATGATCCTTGACATGTCCTCCTTCCCGTCAGTTAGCCCACGCTCAATCCCGACAACTCCCGCTGGGACGATATCGTCGTCTTTGACCGCTTCACCCTTCACTCGGGCCGTCCGATCGCCAAGGGCGACGTCGTCTCGCTCAGGTGCGTCTCGTACGCGTCTTACAAGACACACAGTAGATGTTTTCCTTTTTTTTTTAGAGACCCCGTCAACAATAAAATGATCGTCAAGCGTGTCGTAGCCGTCGTAGATGATGTCGTCCAGACGCTTCCGCCGTATCCCGACCACGAAGTGCGCGTCCCCGAGGGCCACATATGGGTCGAAGGCGACGAGCCCTTTCGTACGCTCGACAGCAACACGTTTGGTTCGGTGCGTCATGCTCCACATCCGTCTCTCGCACCCATCGCCACTTACGACGGATCGCATAGGTGCCTCTGGGTCTGGTGGACGCGAAACTCAACTACATCGTCTGGCCCCTCCATCGGTTCGGTCCATTGAAGCCTCCGGACAGACCAATATCAAAGATGGGCATTCCACGTGATTCGCAGTGGCGCGATGCAATGGCAGCCTTTGAACGAGAGCGCCAAAGGCAAGCTCGTGTCACGCCCGCGTCCATCAAGAACGACTAGGCCGCCAGATTGTGATGGTGTATACGCGTTCGCACACCAATGCTCTAGACTACCGCGAGATGAGCAGACTGACGTGATGCGTCACTTGGCGTCATCTTGCCCGTTACTGTGGTCACGTATAACCCGAGACCGGCAATAATATACAGGATTACATGCATACGTTCCCCCGCCAACTACAATTTGAAGGACAAGAAGCAAGCGTTGGGCAAATACGGTGTAAGCTACCATGTTGAATTCAAGGAACGGTCGGGGACCCCTCACGTCGGAGCAAATCACGTAATGGGTTTTGCTAACCACCTTCTCATCCCCCGTCTCCCAGCATATTTGAGCGATTTTGCGAGGTCCGCTGGGACGATAACAACGGTAAATGTGCTCTTCTCCGTCGTCGTTAGATCAAGATCGGCGCACGCAGTTCACGTTCTGCAGGATCCTTCGCAAGTAGTTCGTGGACAACGCCACGTACAAAGATGGCCCACGCACTTCCTTGTCGAGATAGTGATCAAGCGGGAGTCAGTCGTACCTATACACTCGTTTCTGACAGCACCACTTGGTGCCGTTTCAGCTCTCCATATGGAACAAGGTGTACCCTACTTGAGATTTTTCCATGTCGCTTTCAACTGATACTACCCCTTGATAAAGACACAAGTATCTGCACAGTGACATTGCGCGTCATTCTTTTTAGAGGATTGCGAATTCACACCCGAGTGGATCCACCAAATCTCGACGAATATCCTGCACTCTCTTTACCATCAAATCCATCGTCCATGTTCTGTGCAAAGTCCATGTTTGCGGTCGTTGTGAACATGGTATCCTTTGACCAAGCTGTACCCAAGGCGACTCTGTAAATGATGAACTGAGGTGATAGGGCCTGATTGCAAACGAAGTCACTGCCTGCTCATTGGCAAGCAACCGATGCACGCACCAAAAAGGTTCCCCAAACGAAAGCAAATGCAAACACAACGTTGCTGTTCAAGACCTGGAAGACCAAAAAACCGATCCCGAGCACGGAGAATGGCAGCGCGGACTCCACGAGCACTGCGGAGACATCTATGTACGTCCTCGAGAGAGCGGGACCCAGTGATTCGCGGACAGTCAGATAGGTGACTAGCAGCCGCCCTATGATGGTCAGAGTCACGATCAAGTTGAAGCTGACAGTCAACGCCAACCACGAAATCGAAAAGTTCGTGGGCAATCCTTGAAATATACTTGCACCGGGTAATGCACTCTCGATTGTCGTAATGATGGCCATGACTGGTTGTCGGTCAGAATCCAGGAGACGCAAAGACCTCGAATGACTTGCCAAAGGAGGCCACGTATAACAAGGCAGGTAGGATAACAACCCAACGATGATCATGCCAGAACATAAAGCATCTGTACAACTGACAGAGAATTATCAGCCGACATTGTATTTGCATACTATATCTGACACTTGCCATCAAGCCGTCTGCCATTGCGAACGCAGCAACGTCGGCTGCAGTCCCGAAAGTATTGTACCAGGCAGAGCCGTTGTCTTGGTAGAAGGCTAGTGGTCCACCAGGAAAGTTTCCATCGTCGATCCACATCAAATCGCCGAATGCACAGTTGGTTGCCACTGAAATGGTCAAGAACAGGAGCAAGAAAACAGAGTATATCATGTAGAATTTTCTGTGTTTCATGTGGGTTCGTTTTTGGAACAGACGAAAAGATTGGAAAAATAGCGTCAGGCTGATTCCTTTGGGAGACCTCAGTACGCGATCAGCGCAACAGATGGTACGAATGAGGTTACTTACCATATAGTAAGAACGAAAAAATGATCCCGAAGTACATCGAGCGTTGGAGGGTGATCCCTGCGGAAGCCATTCTCACTGTGTAGTACGATACTCAATGAATGAGAGTAGTACCTCGACGGAGGGGGTACCTGATAGGACTCTTCGTCCGAGGTTATAACATGAACCCCCTCTGCCAATACAATTCTCAAAAAGTACCATAGGTGCCTGCCCAGATCCATATCTTCGTTAGCAATTCGCCACTCTCGGAGAAAGAAGTGATGGTGGCAGTACCACGGTGAAAACATTCATACCCGGCCAGCCTGAGGCTCAGGAACTTGAAGACGATAACTCCAAAGAAGGTTTTGATGGATTCATTACGCCGTGTCTCCACCATGCGCCCAGAATTGATATCACTGTTAACTTTACCCTTCTGAAGGCTCTGAGGGGCAAATTTAGACAAAAACATCCGATTGGAATATGCAAGACTACTACCAACTTTTGAAGCACAGCTGTGCATCACGTCGTAACCCGATTCAATTTCGGGCACAGTTGCGCATATGCTCGACAGCCTCTACTGTGTCACACCGAACAACGTAATACATACATGGTATTCTCCGACAAGGTGAATGAGGCCAATGATTGTTGGGGTGTCGGTGAGGACGACCACTCGACGTCATTAATGCTAGGAGTATTGGGTCCACACTACGAGGCTTCTCGAAGACCAAAACGTACGTGTCAGACTGGTCATACTCGGGTGCATGGATCATTGGGCCATGTTTGACGCTCGTACCTCGTATCTGTAATTCGACGCCTCCCGTTTACTATAGGCAGAAGTTCATGTCTATGATCGTACAAAGGCCTAAGTTCTCTCCCCGTACCGCTTCAGGCCCCATACCTTGATGCCACTACCATCTCCTGGGTGGCGCATCTTTATCATGCCAACGTCTTTCATGTGCAAGGACTCGTAGAACCTGACCTATTAGTATAAAAGCCGTCATTCAATGATATCTCATTCATCCGTTCAAACGTACATTTTGCTCTGTATCGGTGCAACAACCAATCGCCTCGTTAACAGCCGCCTAATTACACGGCGAGTTGAGATACAACCAGTCTGGTAAATGGAACATCCTACCTTTTTCAACACTTGTTTGTAGAGCGATGTTCCGATCCCATTTCTCTGGCATTCAGGCAGCACGGCAATGTTGTTCAACCACCAGCTATCTGCTGAAGTCTTATTGCATCATCATGAGTTAGCAGGTCCAAGGCCGTGTGCTCTGATCAATTAAGCGTACCTCTGGCCCATAGCTAGCCGCCAAAAACTTCTTAATTTCTGCCTCATACTAAACATGTAGCACTCAGTACATCGCTCAAACGGAAGAAAGGAGAGTAAGGATAGTAAACTTGCTTCGTTGATCCACCAATCTTTCGTAGCTTGGTCTAGTTGACTGAAGAAATTGTTGAATCCCGTAGTCTCCCTTATCTCTTCCCTAGAAACGAACGGTTCATGAATTTGTATAGTTTTGAAGGATTCCAGGAAACATGTAACGTACGTGGCCCACAGGCGTTTCCCTGGAGGAAACCAGAGCGCTGCCCCGACGATTTCGCGACTATTCACTTCCTTAGCGATGTAGCAGTCACCATCGATCAAGCAACTTCGGGTCATGGAGCGAAGCAACTCGGGAAGGAGTTCTAGCTTTCCGCCTGTCAATAGACTGGCTCCCAGCGCTGTTATTACATTGTCAGTTTTCGGATTGACGACACGGATGTGTGGATAGCTCACAGCCCGCGTCGAGATATGCAAGATTTGAGAGCGAGGCTACATCTTCCACCTCACGGTCTAGATGGTGTCGATGTCACAAATCAATCGCCAAAATGGTGCGAAGATATGAAGAGGAAACTAACCAGACAGCTTGGTAACAAGCGTGATGTCGACTTTGATCTTTTGCATGACAAGACGAAGGGGTGAGGGTAAGGCTTGATGGTAGCTGGTACTAGCTCCAAGTTCGAGTCCCTTGTGTGTTTCTCTGTAGGTATATCTGTCACCGTGCTATTCCCTTTATGATGAATCCCCATTGATACTAGTGCGGGATCACGAGGATAAACATGCTGCGGAGGAATTCTGCTGTATTTGCTTACGCTGTATGATGCACACGAGGCCTCTCGGACTGGCTGTCACTATGGTTGTATCCACAGCCTTCATGCGCTGTGGCCCGGGACACAGCCATAAATACTAGTAACAAATTTCAATGATGATCAGACCAGAGCCCGAAGATTACGCTTCGATTGGTATGCTTATTATAGCCACTTGCACCACATGCTAGCTATCCTGTGTTTGATCGGATAATTTTTCGTTGTGTTGTGTACCATTCCAGTGCAGATTGCAGGGCCTCGGCCAAAGCTGTGAGAGGGCAGGCCCGAGTGTCCAATGAGATGGCGGCATGCAAGGAAAGCTGAAGCGGCTGCTAACACGCTCTCATTGTCGTTTCACGGGCCTTGATTGGCTGGCGGAAGCCCCAAGTGCACGTTGAACTTCTAACTAACTGAAAATTGCAAAGAAGCGGACTCGGCATCTTCCGGCGTGAGGACCCGAAGCGAAACATGTTGCGACAATGAATATTTGAATCCCGATTATCATGTATGTAGAGGGAAGATATTTTGCTACGAGCAAGTAAGGGCCACTTTTATCATGGCTGAAACTATCCATCACTGAAGAATTCACCCCTCGATGGCTACCTGGTGTGGGTTTCGCAATCACGGTAAGCTGTTCCGGATGCCATACTAGATGCATAAATCGCCTGACCTCCTACTACTCGATTACCCAGCGAAGGTCTTTCTCTTACAGAGCCAACCACGGGTGAGCACGTCCGACTGGTAAAGTATTGGTTCCTGGCTTTGTCAGTTTCTCGTATGCGTCTGAAAAGCGTCAGACATGGTCCTAATGATCAGGTAGTATATCGCACCATCTTCCTCGATTGGTAAGGCACAGACGGTTGTCAGACAAGCAAGAACCATGCATGCAAAAATTGTAAGCTTCATGCCGTTGGGAAATGTGATGTGACATCGTCTTTTTTTCTTCTCTCCTTCTTTTATACCATAACTGATACTGTACCAATGTGCAAGGTTTACGCTTCGGAGCTTTTTTCCAATCTAAGCTTGTGCACGGCAGGACCAACCACTGCCATAATACCGAATCGCGCACCTTCATTTCGTCATTCCCTCGCAACATGTATCTCATCACTGCATTGAGCATTTCATTTTTTTGTGTCTCATTTACAGCTGTTTGATGATAATTCACAGCCATGCGTAGTCCATTCAGCCAATTATGCTTTGCCGCGCACACTGAAAACTTATCACCGTGTTTAAGTTCACAGGATAAAAGACCATAATGTGGTGAGCATGGCCCAATCTTACTATTACTAAAGCTGCCAACATGACAGCCCTGTTTGCATCGCTCTTAGGTGTCTTCGCTGTTTCCTCTGTCGTTTTCACCTACACCTTGGTGCAACTCACTGTATTGTACCAAGGTCCATTTTCGAGGTCAACAGAAATCACTCATGTGTTGCTACCGACTCGTCTCACTCCACTGCTAATTGATGACTATAGTACGTGCTGTAGTCTTTTTCTTGCCGCTTTCCAAGTTAAACATTATTAGCCTACGTTGACGATGATTATCCATCACTGCTACCAAACTTTGATCCAGGTTTCGTGCAGATGACGGTAGAAGAAACTGTCAGGTTTTCCATGTGGGATGCAGAAGCCCCGGCGGAGTGGTACTCTACATCCCCCCCTGGAGATGGTGGAGAGCGACTCGGTTCCAACGGGCGAATCTTCGTCCTGTCCATGTTCCACGAGTTGCATTGCTGGCGGCAATTCGAGCGGATGTTCAGGGACCCTCAGTTGGCCGCACATGCATACTTCGCTGATCACATGCAGCACTGCCTTAACTACCTACGGCAGTGCAGTCTTTGTCAGGTGGACAGAACACTGGAACCGGGGGACTTTATGGCTCGCAACTTCACCACAGATAGAGTTGGCGCTACGCACACATGCAAAGACTGGAAGGCGGTATACAATAGAGTTACGTATGATTGGAGTAGAATGGATGTTGAAGCTCCTGCTTCAGACGAATCTTGAAAACCGACTTTATGAAGAGGTTATGAACCGTCAATTGAATATCCGTGGTCGAACTGTTGTCCAATATCGTTCTTCTGACATATATCACCTGTTTCGTGAGCCCTGCAATGTCTAAGCTCGACATGCACATGACTGGATGGCTTACACGGTTACAAACTGGTTCAACGTTAGCTCAGATCAGTGGAACTATGCCACATTTTTGCTTCCCACCATCCGACGAGAGAACCTTTAGTCCACCATACGTTGAACCACTTATCCTTTCCCTGAAAGATAGTATACAACACATACGTCCCACGTAGTATTGGCAGGACCGCACGCGGGACGATCGAGTTGGTATTCGACTTGGGGTATGGCTCCTCATGCATGTACAGAATGGATGTTCGTCTCGCAGAGCGAGACCTATGAATGCTTTATAGGCTCAATGGACGGAGCCCCCAGAATTGTAGCTCTCAAGCATGTTCATGTCCAGGTACCCGTTCCCGAGTGCCAGTGTCCATTGGCAATCTGCAACCCATGCACCAGGTGTTTCCAACCTGCTTCGGATGTTACGCAGTCCAAATAAAACGACTCGGATGTCACGATAGTGTTTGTAGTTCATCTGACGGATACAATTTATCTCTGAATATAGCACTCGGATCAAATTAGACGTCTGGTGGAAAGAAACCGAGAAGATCAATTCGAGTAGATCAGGGTTTAGTCTTGTCTTTATTTTCTGTAGATAGTCTGTGTAAAGTAATCTGTGTCTAGTACATACCTCTAGGGAGGTTGTTTACATAATGAATACATGATTTTACTTGTGTAGTATGCACGCGTCTCGAATAAAATAAAAATAAGCTATCCTTCCATACCATACCTCGGTCGGTCACTCCCACACCGATGTACGCGGATCCTTGCCCAAGCCCGCCCGCAAATTAACGACGCCGCCCGCGACCGAAGATCCCCCTTGCCCAGTGAAGAATGCGGCGTGTGCCATGACTGCTTGTTCCACCAGTGCGAGCACGTCTGTTAGCATGATCGGCCATCCGCACGCCCGGTAGTCTTCGTGCGTGAGCAGGTCCGAGATCAACACCGCCCCTTGGTCGCGCAGATACTCCAGGTTCGCAGGATCCCGTTCGTCCGTGGCGATATAGTACCTAGATCGATCGTGAAAACGGTTAAACATCGCATGGTGTATGGAGTAGAGAGCGGTAGGTAAGAAAAAGACAAAGGACGCGCTCACATGTCTTCCGGATTCGGCGGGTCGTGAGTCGTGACCGAGAGATCAGCATGAGCGTCAGGTACGTCGTAGGTGGTCGGCGTCCCGTGATGCATAGATACCAATGTCTTTCGTCCATCGTCGAGAATCCTCTTGATCCGAGCGATATGATCTGCGAAATTGGCCTCAACCGCGAAGTCGTTTGGCACGACTGAACATACGGTTGTGAGCGAACGACGACGTAATCCCAAATCGACGTAGGCTTACAATCACCTCGGCGCATGTGTGCAGCCATCCAAATTCGCCCGCCAGTCAGAGAAAGCATGCGATCGTTGATACGCTCGGCCAAGAAAAGAATGTCGTCTATCAGTGGCATATCGTGCAGCACCGTTTGCGAGAAATGCATCAGGCTTTCCTTGGAAGCGAAATACAAGGAACCCTAATATGATCAATCAACGATTCAGTAGCGAGCACGATTCAATAGCGACACCCACGGGCCCGCGTCCCGAATGGACCTCTCCGCGCAAGAGAAGCACCCGCGCTGATACTTGATAATAATCTTCATTGAAACCCCTTATCCGATGCCTCGGGACAGCCTTACGAACGGGCGATACAACGCTTTTAGCCGCGTCTCTGAGATCGGAAGCAATATTAACCTTCACTTCCGACCAGGACACTGGAATACGCACGGCTTATCGTAGGTGTAGACCACCTCGAAACCATTTTCCCGGAGAACATCGCCAATATCTTCCACCGACGACGCTGACGTGATGCGTTTTCCATCCTCTACGATCCTCTTGACGATTTCCCAATCCAACTCGGACCGCTCGGCCTCCGAGTCCGGGATTTCAGCCATTAGCGCACCGTAGATATCCGAGTTCGTCGACAAGTTGGTCCACGATCCTGGGTGGTAGTGAATAGGATCACCCCCCTCCAAACTCCACCCTCCGCGCAGACGCATGTCTTGGGGTATATAATCGACACGGATGATGCTAAATGGATCATAGTCGAGGTTCTCAATCACATACAGATCAGGAGTCATCACTCCCACCGCATTTTGTGAATGGTATGCGTCGCCGTCCCATAGACCGTCGGTCGTTTCAACCTCCATTGTAATATTATGTAGGCGAAGGTAGTCCGAGACAGTGATTACGGCGTGTGACTGCTGGAGGTGCGTGAGGTTGAACATGATGGATATCGGTACTTTCCAGCTCATTTGTTGTTCGATGGGGAGCGCCTTCCACTGTTCGACATTGGTAGCGTCGCCACGGTTCACCATGGTCGCAAACGCGGCACAGGCCGCCCTTCCAAGAAGGAGGTCAGACCATGATGCACACAATCAGAAAAGAAGACGGCGTCGTACAAATCGAATTCGCACGCACGGGCGTATACAAAAGAAGGTATGATTGTCGTTCGATTGAGTATTCGTCCATGCAAGATGGCAGTTTCGATGATGTAGCGCATCTATGAGTCGCTGTGAATGCGCTGCACTGATAGGACCGTTCAAGTGCACGTACGTTATTCCATCCCAACCAGAGGCTGTAGTCGCGGGCATAGAACCCGTTCGTCTTGTCGACCATGTCGGCGAGGCGTTTCAACTCGAGCTCTTCGGGGCTCATCGAAGCACTTTGTACGGAATCTTGAGTGGTTTTGTTGGACCAGATGGCTTGTTGGCACAACGTGGTCTGCGCGGGGCGCCCGGGCCACAGGGTGAGCAACTTGAAATTGGCCACGTGTCCCATGTTTGAGAGCGTGAACCCGACGAGGATGCCGACCAGAAGGGCGGCGAGCCCGATGAAGGAAGGGGATACGGTAGTGTTGCCTCTCAAGAGTATTCGCATGAGTGGTTTCGGAATCATACCAAAAGCTTTCGATTCGAAGAGAGAGCTGGATTGGGTCGGAAGGCTGGCGTGACATTGGAGACGTGAGGGCATCAATTTGAATGTTGATCGGCTTCGATCTCCTGGCCTCTGCCACAAGATGAAACTCGGGTCCATAAAATAATCCCAGTGGACTACGTTACTATCATAGTCTCAGACTAGATGGATTGAAGCGATTTTTCTCGGTAGTTTTGACTGCGTCGTCCAATTCCGGCGATGTCACAAGGCATCGAGGTTCGTGTTTTGGACCTTGGTACGACCACACGAAACGTGATAGCTAACAACAGGCTTGACACGATGCGCTTGTCACTGTCCAGACGTTCCTGGAAACGTATCAGGTGAGTAGCCATGCAACGTCTGGTTTCGAGACTACATATGTAGTGTTTTGGATTCAGATGACGAGGTGATAATAAGATGTGATGCTTCATCGGAGCGGCGGGTCCCAGGCAAGTCCATCGTGGTTCATGCCTTGCCTTGCCTAGTGAGTGATCAGGAAAACGAAACGAATCTTTATTCGATCGCGAAAATTGATAAGAATTATTATAAGCGCCTTTGTTATACCGGGAGCATAACTGGGTAATAGTGAATACTATTACCCACTTATGCCCGCGGTGTATACTCATAGGCCCCGCCCAAACTGAGCCGGGGACCGCTTGACTTGATACGATTGCCTTCTCGACCTTTTGATGACCTAAGCGCATGGACCGTCCACGCTTCCATTCGAACATCGATCAAGAATATTAATGCCCCAACGCGCGAGCGACATCGTTGTCAGAGTGATCCGGCAGCGCTTACAGAGGGGACGGAGAAGTCGGCAGTATCTGGGGTAGGGAAGTGCATGGCATCTAGGTTCGTCGAGAGGGATAAAATTAATCTGGGCAGTGAACGGATCGGACGCAGCATGAGCCGGCGAGGGATGGGGAGTGATGCATTGATGATCGGTGGTGCGGCCGGCGCCGTGTGGGAGGACGGGAGTTGGCGAGGAATGGGAGCGCACTTCTGCTTGGTGAGCCGAATTGTCGGCCATATCGCGTTCTGCCCAGTCTCTCAGCAGCCCGGTACATAAATGGTGCGCCGGAGTGATTTGCTAGACCGGGTCAGCGGGAAGTGGAGTTTCTAGATGTGACAAATCTGCGCAGACCTGTTTCAGCAACAGTACGGGTCCAATGTAGGCATTAGTATGTAGCCTTCCTTGTAACATCCCAAGATGTTGCCAAGATGTTGCTGACCATTCTAGATTCTAGCCGCTCATGCATCGTCCGAGTCAACATGCTAATCGGCGAGTGAGGTTACTTAAACTCATCTCCGCTTCAAATCTCAATATTAATGCGAAATTTTCACTCAACTTTCTTATGCTTTCTCCACGATCCTTGTACATGCTAGTGTGAAGGTGAGCCTCATCGTACGATATCCTTACCTCTCCACGCCAACCTGTCGATGATTTCCAAACAATTATACTGATTTAATGAATACGACCCGCTTTTGAAGCGGGAATGACCGTCAACATCTACTCTTTTCTGAGACTCCGTCGCCTAATTTTCTGTGTCATTTTGCATGTTCGTCACTGACAAATATCCTTGCAGCTTCTGCGGCTGTCGTCTGGTTCTCCGGCAACTTTTGCGGTCGTTTCGCAATCTCTACAACCTCTACCCACTGTCTATACAATGGTGGATGATTAGGACGTCGAGCCTGCTTCTCGTCTCCGCTGTACATCAAATGTGCGCCACGAGACCTACGAGCACTTGGACTCGTTGCGCTGATTATCAAAATGCTCGCATCCAATCGTTGCTGACAAGTACTCATGGATGATTAATTGAGGTGTCGATGATTACCACGATTCAATAGATGATTACCACGAATTACGCTGTCTGTGATAGACATCCCCCACAACATATCCTTGTGGATGAGAGGGAAGCGGGCATGCATGGACCCACCTACCGCTTTTATCATTCGGTCGTCACGTCAGTCCTTGGGGTTTGCTTGTAGTCGGATGTGTCACATTGCAAGCAATCTCAACCAGGAAGGTTTTTTTGACTCAGAATGAGTCACTGGGGAAACGTTAAAGGTTTGACACGCCAAGTCGTCTCATCGAAAAGGCCAAACACGATTCCTCGCTACGCCCAGCACCGAATGAACTGGGTCGGAAGATTATTATGCTACGGAGCGTCTTGTATTCACAAAATGAGGGTCACTGACTAGTCAACTGGGCCTACCAAGTTTCTTTCTGGCACCTCGCAGTGGCAGGGGCTTCTACCACTCCGCTTTCAATTTAGTCGCCTTTGTCGGAACGATCGGGATCCAAACCCATCTAGCCACGGTCAACTACGCTCCTTCTGCAGCGTCAGTGCGATGTCATCCAGGCCATTCAATAGACATTGGCGCCGGAATGGATCCACCGCAAAGCTCACTGTGAAACCTTGTTCGGGTCCGATGACATGCACACGATCCCTATCGTTCGATCAGAAATGAAGAATTGCGGGAAGATCATAGTGCCTACCCCAACGCCGGTCCGCCATTCCAAAGTAGGGAAGTCCAAACTCTTTTGCATTTTCTTTGACGGCCAGACACTGCGTGAGAATCGATTTCTGCGACAAACGTATCGACAGACCTGTAGTTCTTGCGCGATATCGTACTTCCATCGAATGAGTATTCTGATCCGATAGTGCTGTCGGAGCATTGCAAAATCACTCACGGAATGTTATGATCGACAGTCGCTAGCCTAGGTGCGATCTGGCCTGCGAACGCTCCGCCCACTTGATCACCTGCCAGCACTATCAACAACTTACGAGTCCACACAAGTGGATATGGAACGTACAGTCCCTCTAACGCCTGAGGGCTCGTGACTTCGTGAATAAGGTGACTGCGAGTCATCGGGTTCGCTCGGGAGACCAACTTGAATAACCGATCGATGTAGAAAAGAGCCAAGCCACCCTCCATTGCATCGCTGGGCGGAAGTGAGCTCCGTTGCGACTCGATATGTGTGGCTATCATTCACGACTCATTCACCTCAAGGCTTGAATACAAACCGAGTCAACCTATAATTACTCTCACAAGAAACCTAGTCTTTCCCCTTGTCTGCCACCTTCCTGGCCCATGTCTCGCCAACGTATATGGGAGGTCTCTCAGGGTTAAGCCGACGGTAGTAACGATAAACGAGCTCTTCGCCTTCGGGGGGTGAAGACACCACTGGTTGAAGAATCGGTGCACGTAGCTCTCGCTCTACAGGATCCTGCGCAAGGACTTCAGGAACGGTGCTACGGTCCACAAAAATGGGTCCACGCGCTCCTTCGTCAAGATAGTGGGTAAGCCGAGGCCTCTCGCAATCACCAGGCTGGTTTGATAGGATGAACTGGCTCATCGTATCCGTACTTGGGCGAAGGCATCCAGGCGACGGTGTTACATCACCCAAGGGACGTATGATGACTGGAACAAACCCCGAGTATGAATGCGAAACCGTGATCATGGATTGTGGCACTTGTGACATTTTTCGCTTCACCCAAGGCACCCATTCCTCATCATCCTCAAACACTGGACCCCGAGAAACGCGGGTTTTGTGTTTGGTAGCGAACGGATCATCTGGGTCTCCTGCTTCACTCCAGTATATGTGAGGTGTCAGATTCGTCAGCGTGATCGAAAGTGAGTTGGTAAGGGTCTGGTAGTATGCGTCGAAGTTGGTGATGTATCGGCGGTCCACTGTCGTCGTCACAATGTCATGTGATTGAATCTCGTCGGTGGTCGAGTTAGGCATCGTAACAGAGACCTGCTGAGTGGGGGAGATCAAACACGGGGGTTTCCTTGAATTGTGCTTTGCTTCTTCAACATCCTCGAGTGTAGAACGCAAGACGTATCCAGGGATATGCCAAGGTTCGGAAACTGAAATGTCGTACTCGGCAGCCCATTTTGACGAAAAGTTCGGTTGCATACAACCTCGGACTGTTAGCGGTGCACTAAAAGTGCGCGCAGGTCCAGTTCTGGTGATGACCATGGTGACAAACTGATGTTCTGAACCTGGTTGTTCACATTGGGCAGCGCGCCTTTGTATAGGTGTTCCTAGAACGTACCTTCGGTGAATATCAGGTCAGAAGCAGCGCTGATCTGTGTAGTGTAGTTTGTGGCAGGAGAGTGATCAAGATGTCGCGTCGGTTTGAGTGCAATGTTCTCTGAAATTGGAAATCGATGGGAGTCTGTGGGATCGTATAGTGGCTGAAATCCTGTAAATCCGGCCGATATATCTTCCGTCGTTCCATTCACAAAAGACACGCGAATGAAATATTCGTTCATGACTCCACGTCGACGATCTGCAGTACAAATGATGAGCATCTATTCGATAACAGCTCTCAAAATTGGCCAACCTCGGCGTCACCACGTCCTCCGAACATAAATCCAGAATTCATATAATCTTGAGCTGGAGGGAAGTTCGTGGAAGGAATAAGAACAGCAAAATGGTGCACGACGTCGTGATCTAACGAAGCTCCTTCGCCGATGGGTATGGTTTGCGTTGTTTCAAAGACAATTCGCTCCTCTTCCCGGATTATCCACGCGTCCTTGTTGGCAAGTAATTCATAAAAATACAGCATCGTCGGTATGGTTGCCAAGCCTCGATAATGGAAATGTTTCCATGGTGATGGTGTTTGGGAATCGTGAGATATTGGGTGCACAGATTTTAACCGTTTCCTATCTTCCCGGGAAAGTCTATTTCAGAATGGTTCAACGATGGGAAGGAAACGAAGTATGAGGAAAGGCGTACAAAGCCTTCATGAAGGATCGTTCCTTGAGGCGTAGACCCAACAAGACACTCTCGACAGGAGGACATCCTGCGCTTATCTTGACCCTAGCGCTGCCTCGTACTACAGTACTCGGAGTTAGATCCTTTGCTCTGACCCATGCATGAGTGGTGCACTCAGCATTAGCAAGGAAGATGCTTCCGTGAACTGCGCCGAACAAAGCCAAGAAGCCTAGGAGGCGCTGAAAGGAATTCAGGCGCATTGTGCTATGGGATTGGAAGTAAGCGAGGTAGCAGAAGGACTGATGAGCAACTGTACTTATATCACGATCTCGAAGCCCTTCTCCTGGGCTTTCTGATCCGAACGTGGGCACGGCACTGCCTGCCCGTGTGCATGGTTCCTGGCCAACTACCGGCGTTCGAGCCTTCAAGGCACAGTATTTGACAGACTCCAGCACACCCGGAAAGATGAGACGATCCTTCGCTGATACCGCACCCACTCAGTAATACATTGCCTGCTCCTACTAGTAGTTTTTCGATAAGCTTGTATCCACTTAAACAATGATGAGTCATTAGCGTATGGACCTAGTCGACCAGACTAGCATGGACCAACGAACGTTAATTGGACACAAAGCTGATGCGCTCTCAACGGACACCTGTATACTCTCTGCATGAGGCTCGTTATTATCATGTAGATACACATGTAGAATGCATACCAACAATCAAGTTGTACATTCCAGAAAGAGTTTTTCTTTGCCATGGGAGCTGATATTAGTCTGGTCACCAGACTAGGTGGTGCCTGAGGCGGTGGAGTTCATCTGCCGCCCGGTGATTTTTTCACGAACGGTTCAGGCGGTTCCTGCGAATGCGCTTGGATACTAGCAGACGTCACCTGGACCATGCCACTATAGTTGAGTCACCGAGCGCTTGAGCAAGCGGACTCCGGCTCGGAGCCGTGGCCGAATAAAAAAGTTCGTGAGAAAAAACTAAGCTGCAACCGTCACCGCGTCACCATTCTAATCTCAGAGTCTTCTGCGGCGTTAGTACTACTAGTTCATGCCGCACAAGCACTGTTGCAACCTGGGATACCAAGCAAAGCCCTCGATTCATTTGTCAAAACACCGAATATGTCCAGATCAGATGCCTACAATCTCTCAATCTCGCTCGGGCAAACCCACTACTACTAAGAATCGAGAACACGAGGAACCAGGAATGAACCAAGATAGTCATGCAGGTCTGCCATAGCAGTCGATGGAACGATGGTCCCCACATATCCATCCGGCCGAACGACCACAAGCGTGATTTGCTCAGGATCAATCCCGAATCTCTTGTATGCAAGCGCCTCGCTATCTGTCGTATCGTCTAGGAGGATTCTAAAAGGGGTTTTTCGATCAACCAACCCAACCCCAACACAAGGAACGGAGGGTGAAACTTACTTCGACCAGTGGGGACGGAAGAAACGCGGGACGTCCAAGTGGTTTATCTCAGTCTTCTTGCCCGTCATGATGGTCAGGATATCGAATACAGTCGAGATGTTCCCATCAGCGTTGTACTTGTGGAGGATGCTCGAAGGCTTGCTCAACTCCTCCGCGAGGGAATTCAACTCAGCAATCCGCGCCGTGGTCAGTTCGCCCACGAAGAATAACAGTTTGAAGCGGACGTCTGCGGGGAGTAAGTCTTGGAGCTCGACTGGGCGTATGTCCGCAGCGCGGACAAAGGCTTGCGGGAGCATTCTTTGTCCAATGACTAGAGTTCCCGCACATTTCTGGAATTTGGTATCCACAATCTCAGATGCAGAATACTGAATTCCGGTGCCGCTCATGAATGATCCGTACGATTGGTACGCTCTGATTAACCGAGTCAATGATATCCCAGAACGCTGTGCGCGAGACACCAACCGCAGAAAGTCATCGTGGGATACACCGTCTTGATTCTCCGCCGTCTTCGCTTTCCCGGAGTACAAAGCTGCGAACTCTCGATCAAAAGCTATCAACTCTTGCGCGTACTTCCTGCGTTCGAGTTCGTACTAGAGAGGATATGACATACACGGAAAGGTGTGTCGTTGTAAAACCTACAGTCTTCAAGAGTGACGGCTTGGACCATCCTCTGAGCACTTGCGCGAGCTTCCACGCTGAGGAATCCTCAATCAACGTCCAACGGCTCAGGGATATACATACCAAGGTTATGGGAATCGTTCATTCCTGCGTTCATACCTTGACCTGAACCATGGAAAGGAAATCATTTTGGGATTCAATATGAAGAAAAAATCTTCCTACCGGCTTTCGGCGAATGGGTATGACACGCGTCTCCAGCAATGAAAACACGGTCTTTGACCGCGAACCTAGCTGCCACACGCTGACCGACTACCGAGTAGCTCGCACGTTAAAACGGTCGTCAGTAGGAAACATGGACAAGACATACTGATGTAAGTTGTCCACCATTCAATGTATTTCGGTTCGCCCAACTCATAAGGATGTAATATCTTCCTCATGACCTACGAATGTTCATGAGTTGTATCGTAAGATTTTGCCATCTTTCTAACTTACCGAAAGTATACGCTCTGCGCTCATCTTGTTGACGTCGACTCGTCCGGTAGACGAATCCACGACATCCGTATCCAATATCTGGACGTAGAAACGGACTATGTCACCTTCGCGGGGAATCGTCATGGAGGACCCGTTCAACGAATGAATTGCAGTGCGATTACGAATATCTGGGAAGTTCGTTTCTGGTATTGCGTCGACGACACCCCAGACGTATTCTGTTCGGTTGCGTTAGGCGTAGGGAAAGCACAGTACACTCCAAGTTAGATTACCTGTCTGTTCGCCCTCCAACTCTATCCCTATAGTCTTTCGCACCCATGAATGTGCCCCTGAAGGTTGAGTGTCGATGCCGGGCCCGCATCTGTGCGGAGAACTACTTACCATCTGCACCGATAACAAATTTGGCATGAACGATTTCTGTCTCGTTCTCTCCGTCGGTTGCATCTAAATGGTCCAGCGTAACCTGTAGTGACTATCGTTTGCAAACTGAAGAGTCGCAGTTTGCTTCTCGCCCACCTTCACTGGGTATGAATCAAGGCTCGAGAGCTCATCAGCGTCTTCCGAGATCTCAATTGCAGAGGGACATCTCGAGCGCTCGACTTCTACTCCGTGGAGTTTCATAGAATCAAGAAAAATAGATTCAATTACTCCTTGTTGGAGTGTGATCTAAACGCTCGTCCATGAACTCACACGGACAAAGAAGAACGACAACGGAGACCGCGCACCTGGAATGGCCACCGAGCAGTCGGTGCAGTGATGCTGGCAACACGTGTATCGCACTTCAGAATCCGGCAGTTCAGACACTGAAGAGAAAGAGAAAAGATGGATAGTACCTTGATTCCTCCATTGGGTCCCGGATTGTAGAAGGCCTTGAGCGATCACAATCCGTCAGACACGCAATTGCCAAGACAGAAAGAGCGTTAGAATAATTTCACGTACACACATGTGCATCTGGTTTCCTTCTCGCAACAAGCGCTCGGCAAGTCCATAGCTCTGTTGCAAAATGTTTAACATGCGGTAAGAGGTACGACAAAGAGGAAAAAAAGTACCTGTAACACTTCGGTCGTTCTCGGGGAAATGCCATCCGCTTGACCCGTCATGACCTTGACAGGGCTGGGAGACAATCAACACACGGGTGCTGACGACGATGACGAGAGGCGATCATGATCCATACCGTTTATCAATTATCCTTACGTCTACACCGGCCATCGCGAGTGCGTTGGCACACATGAGTCCGGCAGGGCCGGCTCCAATGATGAAGACGTCGACGCGAGTTTCCAGAGGCATGACCGGTAGGTGGTTGCTGGAGAAGGACGAGGAAGAGAAGGAAAAAAAGGACGAGAAGAGGCCCCTTGGTATTCAGTCTGATCCATTAGTGCATACGTACAAATACCTTTTGTACGCCGCACCGACTGAGGCAGCCGTATTCCTGCAAGGAAGCATGTTGCCGTTATCATTGATACGACTCGCGGCGTCTTCACGATGTTCCTTCCAACTCGACTTCGGATCCAGAGTTGGCCGACTGTCAGATAAGGGCGCCCACGCGCCTTGTGTATTCCCCGCGCCAGCTTGGCAAACTCGGCGGTCCTAAAAACCAACGGTTAAATTAGTAGGTGTCTGGTCGAGTTTCCCGCTTACCACGTTGATACAAAGTAACAAGCAGTGAGTGGGCCTTGATATACGGCGGAGCGTAGATGAGGGAATATTGTGAATGACTCAATGGGCTTAATCATGGTGCACAAAAAAAAAGGAATCCGGCGGACTAGTTGAATGAAAAGAACTTGGTAGAAGCAAATCAGGTCATAATGGAAGTGGAAAAGATCGCTTATTTCTCCACGTTTCTGAACAGCCACGAGGCCTCTCATATGGTCCAGCTGGAAACAGTGCTTGAGCGAGGGTAGCTCCGCCGGCGACAGCAACTATCATTCAATTGGGGCAAATATGCACGGCACGACTAGGTCCACGTTACATCGTCTCGAGCGTTACAAGGTCGACCCAAATGACTGTAGGGCAGAAAAAAGGGACCCCGAGGGCACGAACCCACCGTAGACAACACTCTGGATAAGTGCAGCGAAGGACCCTAGAAGTGGCGAACCTTAAGTAACTCTTCGGATAGCGCAAACACTAGGATGAACACATACCCGCCTGGATCCCAGATATGCCAAACCCGAGCAACCTCACAACAAGTCTCGCCACCGGATGGACGGATATCGCCAGGACGACGACTACGATCGCAGCAGTACAGCGCGGATGGGCGGTAGCTAAATAAAAAAAGGTAACTGTCCTCCATATCGACCTCGCCAAGAGAAAGGGGCTTACCAAAATTTCTCGCTCGAGTGAATGCATTCGTTATTACGGGCAAAACAGTGTTGCCGAGAAAGGAACCAACTTTCTTCACGACTTTCTTTACGGTGCTCGAAATTTTGTTCCAAAGATTGGAGAGAAAGTTAAACATGATGGTGAAAAGGAACTAGTGTGGAGTACCGGGCAACTTTGCATCGCAGCCTCTTGTAGGGTTTTCATTGGCGTCACACCCTCTCCGCCGAGTACGCGCTTGACCACCATGGGGGTGAACGCCGTGGAAAGAAGGCTGTGTGCAAAAATCCCTAGCAGAAGTGACGACCACGAAGGTCGAAGCACGCACCATCAACTTGCTGAGTCCGTGCTTTGTTAAACCGCCGAGTACGTCGCAACGACGGCCTTGGCATGGTGGGCGCAGGCAGTTAGCCAACCAATAACTTGTGGATCCGCTGTGATAAATGAACCGTAAGCCAAGAGTGAACCACGCATCGTGGACAATGCACGAGTTCCCCCCCGAGAAAACGGGACGATTGCATAAGGCAATTTTCTTTTTCAG
>JBBPOM010000580.1:0-22287 GCA_038091455.1 Leccinum uliginosum | reverse complement strand
CGTACGTCTTCACTTTCTCGTCCTTGGGCTCGGGCGCGCTCGAGTCCACGGCCGTCAGCTGCGAGTCTTCAGAACCTCGAGGGGATCCACGTTTGTACGTCAAGCGAGCCAAGCGTATTTGGGTAGGATCGTTCGCGGACAGCTGCTCCTCGGTCTCTTGCGAAACCTGATTCCACTGACGATCGACGGAATTAAGGGTCTCGCGAGTGCTGCGGAGCTCCCTGGCAGCATCGTCGATTTGACCACGAAAATATGCCATGACATCGCCGCCCATCTGGGAAGTTTCTTGAACGACAGATGCAAGTTTTTCGACCTCCGCAGCGTCCCGCACAAATTGTCCTTCGGTGGAGAGAAATTGGAAGTTGTCCAACAGTTGTTCAGAGGTGGTGGTGATGTCAAAATCGGGCGGAAGGTGGCTTGCGGGTCCCTGGGATTCGTGGGGTGAAGGGGGAGTGATAGAAGACACCCAATTCGTGAATGACGTAATGGATGAGAGAGACGTAGCAGTTTTTGGGCGGATAGTACGGTCGGACAGGGACGACTGGGAACGGTGGGATTGTCCTTCGGTCATGAATGCTACGCGAAAATGTGGTTTCGCAACCTCTAATGCGGTGAGTCTATCAAGTTTGATCAGATACAGCAGACTGGATAACAACGGCGGACAACTCACCCTCGTGAATTGCGTAAATTCCGGTAGGACCCCGTCAGGTCACAGTCAATAAAAGCATACAACAGATCGATACATTCGCCGTGCTCGGCGGCTACATGGATACAAGTCTCTTCGTTTCGGTCGCGGGCAGACAGGGGTGCATGGAGATCGCGAATCAGATGTACAGCGAGTTGGTACAGGAGCTGTGCAGAGTTGGATACCTCGGTGGCGCGTCCGAGTCTAGCGAGGCAATGAAGGGGTGTATAGTGCTCCAGGTTCGTAAACAGACTGATGTCTGCGCCAGCGCGATAGAGTGCGTCGAGAATTTCGATAGATGGGTTTGGTACAGAGACGCAGTAATGGATGGGACTCCATCCTTCAGTATCCGGTATATTTACAAGAACGGGGCCGTTTTCCAATGGGGAGGGTTCGAATGACTGTAGTGAAAACAACAATGCGTATATGGACGGAAGATCGGCGGTTAGTACAGCATTTACAACCGAGTCGGTGATGTGAGAGAGCGTTTCAGGAACGAAAGCGGTCGCAGGCGGCAGGAAAGGGGTCGGCAGATGAGATGTACACGGAGATAGTTGGGCGAGATCGACGCAAGAAGGCTCGCATAACGCTTCGTTATTGCCGTTCTATAACGCGCCCCACGGTCGGTTCTCATCAGACACGAACGAACTGCCTTAAGAAAGAAGAATAAAAAGGGTACCTTGTAATCGCGCCAGCGGCTGGACCGCAATGCAAGCTCGCACGCCCAGAGAACGGCCGGATGAGGCAACGCGAATTGTACTGAAGAGCGATGATTTCGGTCCCTTAGATCAGGCCGGGCACCGTGCGACAGCTGTGTTGTAGGAAGGGCGGGTAATCAGAATTGGCGGGCGGGCGCAGCGCCACATCGCACCCACTCACCAATTGTTGAACGACTTCCATTCTGCAGTCACGCGCAGCGTCTAGAAAAATCGAATAGAACGCGTGTCAGAAGAGAAGAGTCGGTACGCGGACTCGGACGCACACATCAGTGGCGTCGCGCCATCGGTATCCATGCCGTCCACAGAAACGGCGCTGGCGCTGCACTCGAGCAAAAGGTGTACAACCTGGGGCAAGTCGAGCCATGCAGCCATGCCGAGGGGCGTCACGTCGTTGATAGAATCTTGAGGCGCGTTGAGAGTAAACAAGGAAATGTCGGGGTGCGAAGCAGCGATTCGGATGACGTCGAGGCGGTCCTGAGACATGAAGGACGCGTCGGACGCGTCTACGGTCTCCCATCTTACAGATATGATGAGCGTGGAGGACGCGGTAAACAGACACGAGGCTACCTGTCGGCTGTGAGCGCGCAGGTGAGGACTGTGCGGCCAGATGTGTCGGAGGCGTTGATGTCGGCGCCGTCTTGGAGAGCACTGTTGATGGCGGCGGCGTTGCCTTCGGATGCAGCCTGGAGGAGCGCGAAATTTTCAAAGGAGCGGTGTGGGCGACTCATTGCGGGTCGTCAGCGTGAATCGTGAGGGGAGTTGCGGGAGAAGGTGAGAGGGGGAAGGGGGTAAGAAGGAGGTGGGGGAAGTAGAGCGGGTAGATATAGCAAATCTGGGGGAAGGTGTCGAGCTTGCCATGTCCTGTCCTTCCTTGTTATACATACTTGGATAATGCGGAGAAGGTCTCGTTACAGCCTCGAGGCGGCCGCGTAACACAAATAAGAAAGTAAAACAAATCGCAAGGCAAAAACATCCCGAACACGCCCGGGGCCCGCCGCGTTCGAGACACTCGACAACGCCCAGCACGTTCCCGACATTGTCCGCTGCCACCCTCATTCAAGCTTATTGACCCTCGGGAAATGTTCCCGACAACGAGCCCTCAGCTAAAAAGTCAGTTTCACCGCGACCCTTTGCACCACACCATTCCCCATTGGTATTAGACTGGGAATTGCTAGTGTTACTCAAGGTTAGCGCCGAGCAGTACTATCTGATGCGGCCTGTCCCAGATATTAGGCATACGTATCCGATATCGCAACTTCGATTCGAGGTGCAGAGCGAAATGATCGGGGTTGTGTTATGTTATGATATACGTGGAATACATTAACGTGTGGCTCAGACTATCTGTGAAAACGGGCAGTCCCCCAGGCTCAGGACCTCAGCTGTCCGTCATAAACTTGAGTGTCAAGTCGTAATCAATTTATGCTGTGTGAACTGGTAGCTCGTTACAGAAATGCGTCTCGTGACAGCGCGCCCTTTAAGGATACGTAAGTACGACGTCGCCCGCGAGCACCGCAAAGCCCACTAACCTTCACTTGTTCAAAGTTGGCGATGGCCCTGTCAAATTCCCACGCGTTATTTTGCAGGCAGTCAACAGCAAATTGCACATTTAACCCAGTTTGCTGGCAGACCTGCATAATCAGCCCACGCTGAGGCTCCGCCTGTCCCCCGGAGATAACCGCGACCCAAGTCAGCACAGGCAGTACGCCAACATCCTTGGGAAACTGCATCACTTACAAAACCGGTCAAGGCATCTTGCAGCACTTGTGGTCGCGGAGTTGACGTAGGTGGCTGCTGCGTTGGTAATGGGTCTCCCGCTTGCACCCTCATCGGTCCAGGCCTCCAAGCCTCGTGACTAGAGTACGCCCGGATACACAATTGGTCAGACAGTATCATCACGTCCCAGCCGTTTAATCTCGCTCTGCGATAACATCATCAATTTAGTAGTACTCCAAAATTATACAAAGCTCACACGAACCGAGAACCAGGCGGGGCGGGAGTGAGAACGAACGCCCTGTCAAACGATCGGATGCCTTGAGAAGGCTCTACAGGCACAATAACGTCAGATACATGAAAGCGCGATTGACGTAGCGATACTCGGCCGCGATTAGGGTCTTGCTCGGAGATATCCGCCACCCGTGAAGTAAACTTACCTTCAGTAAATTGTCCGTGGAGTGAAATAAATAACTTCAGGTCATCGCCTTGCCCAACGGGCCAAGCATCAATGCAAAACTTCTCCGGAGAACCCGATATCTCGTGTTGCGATTTCGGAAGAGCGGACATTGCACGAATGGCAGCTTCGCTCCCAAGATGTAGACTGTGGAACGCCTTGTCTGAACCCCCTCCGCCAAGCCGATTCAAGTTCCTTGATCCACCATCCAGCCAGACCGACCAATCCAATTTCCGTTGATTCGGTAGCTGCGAGTGTAACCCTTGAATTCGAGCTCGAGCAGGGATAGTAGTGTTGACAGAAAACGAGAACGTTGCAGACGGATGATAGGCGTCCAAGAGTGCGGCCCGTTGATTATCGAATAACGGGAAAAAACTACGGCACACAAATTTGAAAAAAAAAAAAAAAATCAGATCAAATCAATCGAAAATAGAGTGAGAGTGTCGCTCACCGTGAAAGGAAGTTACTGATGATGCCGTTTTCAACCCCCGTAATAAACGAGGGCTTCATATCGAAAGGAAAAGAAGTAGCAGTCGGGCGCTTCTCTGTTGCTGGAGCCGATGAAGGCCCAGGTGCATCGAATCCGATTGTTGCGATGGCTTCCTGATCCAGCATGACCAGAGAGGGGAATCGACGAGCCATGTCGCTGACGGCAGGCTGAGAAACGAGCTGAATTGGTCGCTACCACGCAGCTTACCTCTTATACTTGTCCCCTCTCCCGTTCTTGACCTCAAGCTCCCTCAGAGGGTTTCCAATCAGAATCAACTCCCGAAGGTGTTCCAGCTTGCCTTTCCTCCCAGACAAGTAGTCGATGTCCCGCCAGACTTTGAGATCATTATTTAGCAATGACAGGTTGGCAACCTTTGGCAAGTAGTGCGCGAGGGTCGATAATAGTTGACCAGAAGCTATCTTGTTGTTGGCCAAGGAGATCGTATGAACCTGATAATCATCAATCATCAACGCTCTGCATCAAAGAGTGAAACTCACAGGTGGCTTGAGATTCGACGCGAGCTTAAAAATAACTGAAGCTTCTCTGACAGACGACCCAGGTACACCGGGAGGCAACAGCCCATGTTTCGCGAGCTCCGGGTCGTCCATCATGGACTGCCGAGCAACAAAAACCAATTGTCAGTTCATGCTCCCGCTCATCACGGGAGTGACAACAACACGCCGGGCCGTGCCACTTACCTCGAGGTTCAGAAACTGCGCATCCGGATTCCACCTCTTCTGCACGAAATGTCTCCACACGTCTATCGTCTTCACTCCCACCGTCGTCGATACTCTTCCATTGCCCGTCATTGAAGTTGTCGCGACCGCATTCCTGCGAAGTCGTCCCACCGTCGGGTTCCTCGCGCTTGAAGCGCCGCGGATCGAGATACCCTCCATGGGTGACTGTGCCCGCGCAGCGAGATCAAATGCCACATGTCCATGACAGATGCGAGTTCAAGGAGCGGCGGTGGGAGTGGACGGACGGCAAGGGTGAGCGCGGTGTTCACGGATATAAAAAAAAGTGGAGAACAGGAGGTTGCAAGGGTACGAACGAAGCAGGTGAGAGCATATGAGCATAGCGAAAGAGTGAGGGGGAAACCATCGACGCGTGCAGAGAAAATTTATACACCAAGGTAAATGAGGTGGTAATGTGACGTTGTAGAATGATATGATGAACATGCAGAGCGAAACGTTGAAAGAGGAAATGTCTTGTATTTACCATTGAAGCCTTGGATGGACCCGCTTGGCGGTGGTCTTTGAAGGTATCAATCGGACGAGGGCGGTGTGAACGGAACTTTGAAACGCCCTTGCGACCGCCGGGTCTGTCTGAAGAGACGTCTTTCATGCGTTCGTCTTTGTCAATGAGTCCAGCGTTCCTGAGAGCGTTTGTAGCCAGGGTGCGGTTGCCCGTCGCCGTCGAACTCGAGAACATGGCCGCGGATGTAGCACTGGTTTGAATGAATGTAATGTGCGAATGTTCGTCACTGTTGTGGTGATGGTAAGAAGACAAGAAGAAGTCGTCTGAGCGTTGAAGTTGAGTGTGAGTTTGAATGAATCACTCGGCCAATGGAAAAGTGGCTGTGCTGAGATTCCTTGTTTTGGCAACGGGCGGCACAGCAAAGTCAATTATTTGTTCCAGAGGATGACGCCAAACAAACCCCTAAAATAACATTTATTATTTCTAAAGTGTGACCAACGTCACGCAAAGAATATCATCCAAGGCCACATGAATTTCGAAAGCAGTACAACCCAGCAGAAACTAAGCAGCCTAGAGTGTCTATAATGCCACAAACGATTTCAAAACAAGTTGCAAACGGTCGAACAAACCTAATTTTCCCTCCGTCCATTAGGTTGATACATATACTGATGGGTCGTGACGCCTTGCGCATGCGCAGGCTTCGATACGGATGTAGCTAGTGGAGGTCGCCGATAATATGGATTGTTGCTCCCGGTCCTCTCTTGCGACTGTTGTGGAGTGGTAGTCGAGATGACGGGCGAAGTGGCTGCCGCAACGGTGGGCATGGGATATGGGAAATTGCGCGACGCAGGGGCCTGTGCTGTCTGGGCATGGCGAATGGCAGGAGATGGTTGGGTAGAAGTAGCCGGCGTAGAGGGAGCTGGAGAAGCAGATGGTTGAGTAGAATTCGGTGGAGCAGCCTGCGGTGGAGGTGGAGCCGATGTAAGTGTAGGCGTGAGTATCGGATTCTCAGTGCCCGGCGTCGGTGCACTAGGCGGTGGACGGTCAGAGGAGGCCTGACTCTCTGTATCCCGCCGACGCTTTGTGCCCCTAGAAGATGACTCCTTGAGACCAAGCGAAGTCGCTTTGATGAGGATTTGGTGCCTTGCAGCCAGTCAGCCAATGCTTGGGACGCAAGACAATACCTTACCTCGTCCGAGAGTTGCCCCATTTTTCACACAGTGCATCCCATGCTATCTCCCCGTTAGCATTTCGATGCTCCTCGGCTAGCTTTTTCAACTTTTCGGTTTCCTCATTAGACCAAGCACCTTGGTTTCCAGCGCTGCCCGGGATTAAAGTTGCGGACAAATTGGAAACTGTAGGAGTACTGGGCCCAGGTTGCGCAGCTGGTGCAGAAGGGTAGTATCCACTATATCCACTGTAGCCATAGTATGGAGCAGTAGGGTATGCGGGAGCGCTAAACATTCCCGGAACATACTGCGGCGGCGTCGAGTGTTGATGTCCCAAGGACATGACAAACGATTGTGGATTTGATATCACAGGGGCCGCTGGCTGCGTGGTCGATGGAGGTTTTCCATTCGTCGAAGGGGGTGGAGTGGGCTGCACCGGTTGATGAGTAGATTGAGGTGCTAGATGGGTATACCCCGGAATGAATGGGTACGGTGGGGGAG
Source organism: Leccinum uliginosum (assembly GCA_038091455.1). Lineage (NCBI taxonomy): Eukaryota > Fungi > Basidiomycota > Agaricomycetes > Boletales > Boletaceae > Leccinum > Leccinum uliginosum. Next base: position 15,359 of record JBBPOM010000580.1, on the reverse strand, counting down.
GAGGGTGTGCAGTCAGTCGAGAAGGTGAAGCAAGCTACACAGAAACAAATCATTCAGTCGCACACCACTATAGTTAAGGAAGCGTTTACGAGAGTATCACAGATTCGCTTGGCCTCTCCGAGCATCGTCAGGGGGTCAACTTTGACACCCGGTCCCATTTGATAACACTGGGCAACTACTAGTGAAGGCGTAGCTTTCTAAATGAAAACACAAGTGTCAGCACCAGCCCCAAGCGGAGCCCCCCCTCCAAATTGAACTCACGATGAGCTCTTCGGCAGCACCATAGAACTCAGCACACAAATTAAGAACACGCCACTGAAATTCATAATATTGTTGATTGTGTGGATGCACCTCCCCCGGTGGTGGGGGAGCAGAGTATTGGTAAAATCCATGTGTGGAAGTAGGGTGTTTGGGGTTCGCGTTATCCGCGGTCGATGAATCTCTTTCGACACCGGAACCGCGGATACGCCTGTTTTTCGAGCCGCGAGGACGGCCAGGACGGCGTTTGCGCTCACCATCTTCAGACGTCGGCGGGCCGGATGCTTGCGGCGGAGCGGAAGACGATACAAGGTTGGCGCGCTGCTTACCTGTACCGCTTGCGCTGGATCTCTGCTGAGAGGTACGGTTTGATCTGTTTCGTCGACAAGGAGGAACGATGGAGAGTCATTCCTCCAAAGATGCGAATGAAACAGCAGGACACATACTCGTCACCATCATCGTCCTCTCTTTCAAGTTGCTCCTCGACAGCGCCTTCGTCCTCACCTTCCTCTTCTTCTTCATATTGGGGCTGGACTATTGGCGGGTTAAGCGCGTGTGAGAGTGGTTGATAATGCTGAGGATTGTCCATGAGGTGCACAGCGGGCTAGAGTGACCCCGCCAGAGATGAGCTATATGTTCAGGAGTTAGACGAATAAGAATACTTTTAGGATTTCGCTGGGTGTAATAGATTTTTCGGGGTGGGTGTTGCGTTTTTCTTGGGGTTTACCCAGGTCACATTGACATCGCACTGTCGAAAAAAAAATAATACATATAAATATTGACCCTCCGAAGTTGTTTATGTAATCCAGATGTTCTTCAAATTGAACCATCCACTACGTGCGATCGACTCATCAGCACGGCCGAACACTCGCGAGAGACAAATGGGCTGAGCGCAAGATTCCACTCTTTGGCACTGACACATCCAAGGTATCATTTATTTTGTTTGCTATATAATCATACTGAATAATGAACTGGCCGCGATAGTATCGTGGAGGCGCAAAGTGTATCGTATCGAACCTCTCGCAGTAACTGCGCTCCGGGATTTGTCCACGAAACCTTGTGAGTTGGCTGAAAGGATCACTTTTGTCCATATCGTTTCGACAACAACGCCAAATATCCACGGCAGTAAAAGAACCAATGAATTCATACTTTATTTTCTGCAGGCAAGACATCATACAGTAGGCATTGGTTCGCTCCAGTACTTTCTGCGTGCCCCATATGAGGTACAGTTCCTGGATATCATCTTAATGCAACGATGATCTCCTCTTGCCGGTGGTAGCGCGTGTGCATGCATGCATCGTTCTCTGTGCTCGCTGAACAAACAATCACTGGCATGCAATTACGTCCGGGTTGTAATCAGTCCATGTCTGGTCCTATTGCCGACTTTATGGGAATGCCTAGTTCCTATCCGTGCATGTTCTTCCTTTTTTTTTCAAGGAAATCAGTACTTATGTGATGCATTTATTGTGAGGCAGCATCATGCTCATCCTTGATAGTGATCAATGCTCACTAACTGATTGATCGAACCACTGATCAGAGATCGACATTGCTAGGTTTTACTACCTCCGTCCTTGCTGCATTTGAGAAACAATTCTGTTCATAGGGTTGCCTTTTCGCGTATTCCACAGTGTTTCCTTTATCGGGTAAACCAAGGGTAAACCGCCGCACTTTCATTTCAGTGCATGTGCCCCTCTAAGTTCCTTGAACAACCTCTACGAACAGTCACCAATAATCGCCGCATTTTTTTTTTTTTTTTTTTGGGGGGGGGGGATTTAAATCGCCGCGGTTATCTGATTGGCTGCTATACCAGGTGAGAGGCAACTTGAACTACTGTAACTAAACTAGTAATCTATGCCGTCTCCGTCATCAGTTTCCCCTTCATAGCCATCGATTCGTACAAATTCTGATCTATTCCTGATCGGGGCCTGAGCTTTCCGCCATCCGCAGTCTGGAAGTTCTTTCATCCCGTTGCCTATCCAATCTGCAATTAATATGAGTTATATGACGTTTCCCGTATGCGCATTCCTATCGTGTTGCAGCTCCGTCGGCAAGGCGCAATGATCGAATCAAGCCTACTATCGTCATTTTCATCGGCTGTGCTTGACAGGCTCGAACGGAGGCGAAGTGCCGAGATTGGTCGAATGTGACCATTCAAGTTCTAACAGGACGGAAGAAAAGTTTCAATGATGGGTTCCGGGTCCAGGATCCGTCCGCCGTGATGACAGCTGATTTTTCCAGAGGAGACGCTGATACACCGAGATAGCATGTCCCTACAATACGACAGGCATCCCTCATACACCCACATCATATTCAAACCAACCCATCAACAGTAAAACAGTACTTCCGCCCACTACGACGTGGTCTTCCTGTGTTATTGGAGCCCCCTCGGCGGATAAGGACACCTTCCTCGACCAGTACACTGCCTTACACAGACCGATTTAGGCTCTGGAGGCTCCTCAGCACCACCCGAACCCGAACCCGACACCTCACGTTGCTCCACAGAAGAGGGCTGTTTCGGGACACCCGGCGCGGCGTGCCTGTTGGCCAGCGGGCCTCTTTCTCCGGGCTGTCCGTGGCCAGAGTCCCATTGGTCGCCAACCAGACGTCGAAGCAGAATAGCATCTATTTGGACCGCTTACTCGATTTCCTTGACGGAAGCTCCCATCTGCGTTGCATGCCTGCCGTGCCGTGAATACCGTCGCCAACTTAGTACAAAGTGGGTAGACACACTCAGCTTTCAACGAAATTTCAACGGTTGCACGCGAACGAGCAATTCGACATCGCCAGTGACAATTCCACACTCTTTCAAAATGCATGTGCATCTCTTCCATCCGCTCCGCCGTCATCTTTCCAAATGACTCGGACGATCTCGTAAGCATAATAAATATTTCCTTCTCTTGCATCGCGGTGCACAACGAACAGTACTCCAGGGAGAGGCTACATGGCCTATGCCAACATGGAGCACTCCATCACTCGCGGGTATGGCATCTCAGTCCCAGTTCCGACTTGTCTCCCCTGGTTTTCTCAGATCTATGCCTTACACCCAGATGCTGGAAGTGAATTTGTACAACATACATTCGCCGCTCAGATTTATTCTTGTGTATACTCTAGATGACTCACTCGCGCTGTGGTGCCTCATCCCATCGGGGATACGGACTAAGACGTTTTGTAACAGCAGTTTGCATCGTACAGTCAATGGGTCGAATATGAAAGCAATAATATCGTGCCCTTCCAACTGGCTGCGATTGCAACCTCCCCGCTTCGAGAGCTTGGGTACAGAAGCTAGCCAATGGGTGTTTTCGATAACTGACTGATACGCCGGGAGTGGTGCAGGATGGATCTCGATCATGTATCAATCTTTGCATTGTGTGCATTGGAATTTGGGGTGCCACAAGTGTGACATCGTCACTGGCTTCCTATCATTTGTACGTCCACATGCGTAAGTACTTACTTCCCACATGTGTCGATGGCAGCACCTCGGCTACAAAGTTGATTTCGTGGAGAAGTCACAGTGATTATAGGATCGAGCAGATTACCTTCCAAAAGGAGACACAACCCCTGAGCCTCATGAAACCGACATGACCAGTACTATGACTCCGACCGTCCGATAGACAACTAACGCATACAAAAATAAACCGGAACATGTTTGTCGGTCGCAGCTCAGAGCTCAGAGCTCAGCGCCCGTCCAAGTCGATGATATATGCTCCAAAGGACCCACTCAAAATACCCCTACCAAGCTTTCCTCCCCGTTCGCCACCACCTCTTTCAAAATCTCCCGTGCATCTCTCGCTGGGCGCGAGATCGCAGGCCGCTCGTTCGCCGCGCTTTCCTTCACCTTGAATGCCATGCTGTGCAACGTCCCTTGTTGCCCGAACAGCATCTCTTCGGGTTGCACACCATCAGGTTGCAGATACGATGCCAACGCCGATGGAGGCTGTGGAAATGACTACCGCCACAGATTCCAGAGAGACAAAGATACTTAACTGACGACCGACTTGAGCGACTCGAAGGCTGCCATGCGATTTAGCACCTCCAGCATGGTCGGCCGCTGAGTTGAATCAGCGTTCATCAACTCCTTCGAGATATCCATGATAGATGTCATGCGCATGGATGGCTGGCAGAGACAACAGAGCGCTTCCAGTGTCTTGCCACATGACCACAAGTCAGCCCGAATGGGATCATAGCCATTTCCGCTCCTGACTTCAGGTGCCATAAATCCCTCCGTACCAACTACACTGTGAGATTTGCTTTCAGGACCTTTGATGAACGTTGCAATGCTATAGTCAATGATTGAAAGGCGACCGCCATTGGGCGGAATGAGCACATTTGATGGCTTGATATCTCGGTGGGCAACACCATGCCTGTGCATAAATGCGACCCCCTCAACAAGTTGTGTGGCAGCGGACCATACATCCTCGTTGGGCCGAAGAAGTGCTGTCAAATGAGAACCGCCTGATGGGGTGTGGATGGCATACCCTCCCGAGCGGCGTGTCCATACATGGACATCGCGGATCGTGTGGTTATCGGGGGAATCAATTCTTGCTAGAAGCTCCAAAACTTCCACTTCTCGCGCGCTGTCCGTAAGCTTGATGAACCTGCGGTCAAGGCGATTGGACTTGTGAGACACCATTGCGACATGTTTGTACTATGTTGGTGACAAGAGTGAGAAATCCATGGAAAGTAGACAAACCACGCACGCCAAAGAGTACAGAGTCAATTTCGTATCCAATGGCATTTAAGCGTGAAACGATCTCGGAGTCTTCAGTAAATGGAGTGCCCGCACCGTGATCGTAAGGATCTTCTGGCGAATGAAGAGTGGGAGTCCGTTGCGTCGTGGTTTTCTGGTGCGCAGTTAAACTCGGAAGGTCACGAGCCGCTGCCTTGAGTGCTATTAGTCTATCCCTCTTTGCGTCATCCAGATTCGACGCCATCTCTTCCATTCTCGCCTTGAGGTTGAACATTTCCTTCAGGAAGTCTACCCGTTGTTCAGCTTGCAAAAGATCATATTGGGTTTCCGCAATAGAGACCTGTGATATGTGATATTCTTTTCTTCGCACGAAATAACTATGCAAACAAACCTGACCCTCCTCATTCGTCTGCATGACGATATAACGCAATGCCATCAATCCACGTGAGAGATATACGGCGGTGATGAAAAATGGCCTGTCTCGCATCTGTGACTTCTGCAGATAATACCCAACGCGCGCGATGGAAGTGGCTTGAAGAAGCATGCGCCATCGGTCATCTTCAGCTGGTTTGGAAACGACTTCGCATAGCATGAGTGGGCATGGAAAGTGGTCCACAAAGACACCAAAATCGCTCCGGGTATTGTACTTTGCCCAAACGGATTGATCCTTGTGCGTACTCAAAAAGATAGGGAATGTCCATTGCATCTCCCTGTGTAAAAACATGAGAAAAAATGTCCTAGAGATGGCACCCACGTACTGTTTGAACTTTGTCCGGGAGTTGGAAAAGAAGGGAGGCATAAAGAAATGGTTTGAGAGGTAGCTCCCCTTGAACGCGGACAAGGGATCGTTGGAGACCCCCCGCACGTCTTCACGAGAAACATGCTGGGCATAGAATGCGGCGCATTCACGAATAACTTCTGCTGTGTGTGGTTGCACATTCGCTGGGGGCAAAAAATATCGATCGAAATGTTCAATTGATGATGCTAGCTGAAATAGAGCTTCTTCTTCTTTTTCAGAATTTGTCTGGTTGGGATGCTCAGTAGCGTATGATAAGACTGGTCAGTACTCACAGGGCGAGGTCGTTTCAAGCCAATTCGATGGGGTTGAGGTGCCTGATCGTGATGGTGAGTAACATATGCATATGCTGAATACAGTTAACACCTACGGGTCGAGGACGTCTTTCTGCCAATGACAACTCCACCTGCCGAATGATCTGTGCTTGCATTCGGAGTTGGCCATGGCTCAGGAATACGCCTCCCTTCAGATTGTACTGAACATCTTCTAACGACCATGATTTGATATCTATCAAGGTGATTTGCAGGTGGCTGAAGAGGATGCCATGCGATTTTTGTAACTCATTCGTAGCTTGCCCTTCCTTGACTGTGGGAGGTTTCTGTGAACAATGTGAGCGACAAGAAATCTATATTCTCACCTTGCGGCAACTCGATAACCAAGCAGACATAATTAGAACAAAGAAACTTGTGTTCGACCACAAGGCTTTCGATCTTGTCCCCCGCCGAAACCTCAACCCAAGTGTTACGCGTGGCCAAACAAGCCTTCGAGATATCTTCTAGCGACCCATCCACTAGTACTGGCTCTTCAAACCGGTAAACTTTACATTTATCGGTGCGAATATTGGTGAGGATGTCTGCGGGCCCATGGTCATCCTTGGCAAAATCTCTGAACAATCGGGCGAGTCGTTCTTGCTTGTCGATTGTTGGACCGAGATAGACCTTATCCCCCAGTAAAGTCCAGAACTCCACTACGCACGTCAGCCAGTGCTTGCAAGAAGTCAGGAAACCTACCGTTATTGTTATCGATATCCATGGCCATGGCGGGGTAAAGAAGTAGTAAGATGCGTCGAGGGTCCGACGCACCGCCACACCATTAATTAGGGTTTAAACTTTTATTTATACAAAGCTAATTTTCCTGCGGCCCGAGGCGTCGGAAGAATCCTTTCACTCCCTCAGAGCTGTAACATGGACTCTGAGTTGCCTGGTTATTCTGAAGCTAATTCCGAAGCTACAACGGCAGCATCGGCTGCACGCTCACAGAACTCGGTATCGCTTGAAGATGCAAAGGGACTCAAATGGCTCACGCTCACAGTGAACAGCCGAGCTTCCGCGCCTAATTCCCTTCCCGTCTTCTACGAGGGTGAAGTCATCTCTGGCCATGTCGACTTTGACGTGGTCAAGTCCGAGTCGATCAAAGGCATCTCCATCAAGGTAAATTATTGCACATTTCCACTATATCCTTCATCTTCTCATGATCGCACTAGATCACAGCTGGGACGACCCTCGTCGGCCAAGAGGAGCAATTGTTCATCGATGCTGAGACCAACCTATGGACTCCCTTAATGGCTTTGCCTGACGGCTCTAAAGTGGCCAAATTTTCCAAGGGGAAATATTCCTGGCCCTTCTCCCTTACACTGCCCTTGGAGGTCGAACTGCAAGACCAGAAAATCAAGAAAAAGTTTTCTCTTCCCCCTTCGTTTTCCGAGAGAGCTAGCACGGGATATGTCGATTACAAGCTCATTGTGACGGTCAAACGCGGGACGTTCAAAGTCAATCAGACGTATAAATCTCGTCTCGCTTGTTTTTCTCAGTCCACTGAAAAATACATTAGTTTGGCGACTAATTTTGCCTATGTCCCCGTGACACGGCCAGAGCCACCATCTCCCATGCTTCAGAAAGCTTACAAGGAAAACCTCCCACTTGTTGGACCCGAAGGTATTGCATCTGAAACACTTGATTCTATCATATATCAATTCCGTGTAGGTGATCCTGATGGTTGGCAAACTCTCCCTCCCTTGGTGATCCAAGGAAAGTTGTTCGATTCACACAGTGCGGAGGTGACGCTCAGCGTGAGTGACCGTCCTTCCGACGGACCGACAGATGAACGGCAATGACATCGCTTGCACAGTTGGCGCTTGCGAAACCTGTAGGCACATTCCAGTTTCCTTGATATGACGATCGAGCTGACAACTTCGAAGCTTACCTACAGCAGAGGGACAGCCATACCTCTCTGGTTCACCCTTACGGGAAACGACGAACAAGCGCTCGACCTCCTTTCGAACCCCAATGCGATCAAGCTTCTCCTCGTTCGTTCCTTGGCTACCGGTTCCGACGCTACCAGTGACACCGACCATCGGACAGACAACTGCTTCTTCGAGAACGTCGCACGCGCGGTATTCTGGCCGCCCGGGAACCACGGCGCCCAAGGAAAACGCGTCCTACAAGGTGAAGTCGATGTGAAAAAGAGCCTAAAACCGAGTACCCTGTTCCCCAGATTCACCATTAACGTGCGTCGTCGACCCCTGTAAGTTTATGTCGTTGCGATTAACACATCAATACAGTACCGCATGGATCTCCAGCCGTTTGAAGTGACTGGCTTCGCTGTTACTTCCCCGAAGAGCACACCCTTGCTCAGGCAAAAGGTGACGATCGTCAACTTCCCTGCAGCGGGTATTCCGGTACGCTCGCACGCGCCTCCAGAGTATGTCCAAGAGCAGGGTGCAGACTACAACAAATCAGTCGGGCTTTTAGAGAACGGTAATCAACGATTCTACCATCACGGAGGAGGAGGAGGCATGGCGTGGTGAAGAGTTGGGATCGACGCATAAACATTTCATTCGTTTGTATTGTCCATTCCCATGGCCATGAAGAGCATCGTTTCAAACGTGTCATCTCCTTTTTTCGTTGTCGTGTGTCGAACACCTACACCGTCCATCAGTTCTTGATCGGTTTCGGGAAGCTGCCATGTGATCGACTCTGGGCGACGGTACGCCGCAAAGACGAATGTCCGATCGGTATCTTCATCTGATCCAATCTGTCTCCAGGACCCCAAATCATCCGACTCGACCTCTAGAAGCCCGCTTTCGCTCTCAAGAGTCCTGAATCGGCGGCGCACCAGGACAGGGTGGAATGAGAACCAGAGACCGAACGCTGTCCAAAAGGACGTCTCTTTCGAAAGACTGCGGATCTCGTAGGATATGACGATCTTTGCGCGCGGTTCCGAAGATCCGACGCAGGGCGGTGAAGTGAGGTGTATGAGCGTCCGAAGAAGTGGGCCGAAGAGCTCTGGAAAGTACACCTGCACAGAGATGAGCGCCCCGGCGAGTTGAAACGCACAAAGGTACTTGCGAGATCGCTGCAGAGAATGTGCGTTAGACGCCGCCGAGAAGCAGCCGGGTCACCGTTGAAGCCAAATTCATGAGCGATTGAGATGGCATGGTCGAGATTGCCCCACGCAAGCGGCCTCACGAAGACCGATGCGTCGTCCGACTGAGAAAGATCGACCTCTTTCGAGAGATTGTGCTCCAAGAGTGGACAAACGTCTGGGAGGTCCGTGGCGATCACAAAACCGCCCGACGGTAGCAGGTCCGCGCTCCGTATGACGTTCGCGACGCTTGCTGCTACCACTCCCGTCCCCGATCCCAGCTCGATAATGCCGAGCGGCACGCGTGGGTCATCCGCAAACGGAGGGTCGAAATCAAGTTCCTTTGAGGAGTCAATGTAGGCGCACAGCGTGTACGCAGTATCCCTGTACAGTACGCATGCCAAGGTGGGGTTGGTGTGGTTCTTGGAGGAAGAGGAGGACTACGGTATTCACCAGACCTTGCCAGCGATGCCGTATCCGGAGATCGCTTCTTGTTGTGCCTCTACCCCAAACGCATCTCTGCAGACGCCTCCCAATGCACATTTTCGTGGTTCAGGACCAGCGTTCGGTGTGATAGAGAGGCTCGGCGGAAAGTTCGGGTGGTACATCATTGGTAGACTGAGTGTCCGAGTCCTGTCACATGCGTCCCCTAAAATCCCCCAGTTCGTTCTTGGTTTCGTCCAACGTCGACGTCACGCCTTACACAAAGGTCATGTAAAAGCTTAACATTCATTGGTGAGGGCAATCTCAGATGCATGCGAGTATAAGAATAGCGCTCGTGTTGCGAATACAATCATGGTGGTGCAAAGAAAAGCAAAAGCAAAGAGAGGAAAACAATGTGTGGTGAAGAAAAAGAGAGAAGACATAGATATATAGGTTATTGTTGGTCTCGTGCATTCCGATCGAAAACATCCTACCCCGAGAAAAAAGGTATGATAATAAGTGTAGTGAGTGATGATGACGATGATGATGAGTTCGTCGATTCCTGGGGTACCCGGTTGCATCTAGATAATTCAAGAACAGAAGAAAGAACAACGAGAGACAGAGACAGTCGATGTGCGTTCAAGTCTTTCCAACACAACACCGGAGGGCTTGGAATTAGCGTGGAACAAAAAGCAGAGGCTAGATGCGGGACCCCATAGAAACCTCCATCCGTGCACGATGCAACTTTCAGCAGGGGGATACTTATGCGCGGAGCCTCGATTGGCAGACACCAACGAGCGCATAGCGTGTTCACATGCCCTGTCTCTCCCGTATCTCGCGCTCGCGCTTTCGCCTCCGCTTCTCGTCTTCGTGTCGTTTCTCCTCCTCCAGCGCTATCTCGTCTTCGCGCTTCGCAAGCCGGGCACTGTACATGGATCGTCAGGCTAAGCGTGCAAGGAAACAAATTAGACAGATGTCTGACTCACCTTCGCATCTCTTCCTTCATCAAATCGTCCGCGTCCGCCTCCATGTCCTCGTCGTCACTGAACACGTCCCGCGCGACATACGAATTCCGGTCCTTGCCAAACATTTTCCATATCTCAGAACTCAGCGAGTTCCCAGGTTCAGACGCCCGTCGTTTCGGAGGAGGTGAGAGCGAGAGCGACGGAGAACGTGGTCGCTTCTTGGGAGGGACCCCTCCTCCCGATCGAAGAGGCGTACCGCTCGATGCGAAAGTAGACCCTGGTTTAGTGGCATGTGATTTCGAGACGGGGCTTCTGGAGCGCGAAGGCTTGGCGGCAGAAGAAAGCTTTGGGATCGTCGACGACGTCTTGGTGCTCAGCGCAGGTCTGGAGTGCGAGGACGACTTGCCACCAGGCGGGTTCGACACCGCCTTGCCGTTGGTAGCCGGAGTCTGCGACTTGGCCGGCGGCTGCGACGCAGGCCCTGTGCATGACCACGACAGTTGGGTACCATAACCGATAGACGCGAGTCTAAAGGAGAAAAGAAACGACACTCACTCGTGCCCACCGGTCTCGGCGAATTCGCACTGGAGGAGGGCGCAGACGTGCTGAGCCCCTCGCTGGACTGTGTAGCGGAAATGGATGCTGGGTCTTTCTTTTTGGCTGTGCCGAACCAGTCGTTGAAATCCCGCGCATCATCTCCGTCGAGCGTCGTATTCTTCGCCTTCGCCCTGTCCTGTAGAATTTCGTCGATCGTCCTTGTGTCCCGCTTGTTCACGTTGAGCTTGGTCAGCGTGTTGGGGAGTGCAGCGAGCCGAGCCTTGACCGACTGTGCAGAGGCCCCCGAGTCTGAGCCTCCCGCTGATGCTGGGGCATCAATGGCCCCACCCGGGAGTCGTCGACCGGCCTTGCTGAAGAACCCTGACGCCGACCGCTTGAGCTGGTAGGTCCGGCGCATCTCCGCCTCCATCCTCCGCTGGCGTTTCTCCTCCCTCGTAAGCGCCATTGCAACCGACCCATCGTCGACGTCGTTGTCCACCAGCTCTCCTCCCAGCCGTCGTCTTCTTATTTCCTCCTTGAGCCCGGACTGCGACGTCGGCCATTTCGGCCCCTGTTGCTTGGCCTTCTTAGGGCCATACAACATCACATTGCGCGCCTCCTCCTCGCGCCGCGTCTGTTCGGCAACTCGTCGTGCCTCCTCTGTGGCCCGCTTGGCTTCTTGCTCTTGTTGTCGCTTTTCGTCCTCGAAGCGCCTCTGACGGAGCTTGGCTTCTTCCTCGCGGGCCTTGCGCTCCAGTTCTTCTCGTTTCTTGCGTTTGAGTGCTTCGTTGCGCTGACGCTGCTCGAGTGCGGTCTGCACGGCGCTTTGTGCTTCCTTTGTCTGTGAGGCGCTGAGCGCCATGAGAGCGGCGAACCCCGACATGATGCCCAAGACAAGATATGCAGAACAAGGAGGTGAGGGTGTATCAGAAAGAAAGAAGAATAAGTAAGAGTCTAGTTGTTGGCCACCCACTTGCCACTGCGGACCCACTCGAGCGACTCGCAGGCGGCAGTGCCGCCACTTGCCCGATCTGTCACGAATGTGGCTGTGTTCTCACTACAATTCATATCTCTAAGAAATCCACCTCTTCCTCCACCAGTTTATCTAGGAATTGGAAAAACGACGCCCCAGGAAATCCAACGACGTTGTTATAGTCACCGTCGATTTTTTGAACGAGAATGCTCCCAAGACCCTGGGGTATGATTTAGTGCGAGGGCTGTCAAGGATGCGAGCACAAGCGCCTGCCTTACCTGTACCGCAAAACCACCTGCCCTGTCGAACCCTTCACCGTTTTCGACATAAGCTTTGAGAATGTGGAAAGGATTGTCCGCAAAATGAACCAACGTCCTCTCGCCTATCTCCCTGTAACACGATTGATTATGAACGGCAACGAAAGCCGAAGAGCAAAGAAGAGTGGTTCACCTTGTCACATAACCCGGTGCTGTGAGAACAGGGTACACTGACACCCGAGAGGAGAGGAATAAAAAAAATACCGCTGGGGAAACGAAAACATGCTCACCCAACGACACACCCGTAACGACCTCACACACGTTCCCATTCAAGTCTTGCAACATGCGCAGATGGTCCGCCTTGGATATGGGCTTCTCCAACACTTCTTGTCGTGTACCCGTCTCCATTTCGAGCGTCGTCGACGGCAGGGCGTGCGTCAACACCACCGTATCCGCTGTCATCTTTGGTCGAAGGAAAGAGGAGCACAAGGCGGAATACTAGACTTACCGCCAATGACGAGATCCGGAGGATCATCTGGATTCTCGGTCTATGATGATATCACCGTGCGCATATCGTCCACGGTCGTCTCTCTCTCTCTCATGTCTGAATTAATTCGTACTCACAACGAGTCGCTCGTACACCTCTACCGCCTTGTGTACCGCAGTCGCCACCGGATACTCGTGAATCTGCTCGAACGAGGACAGGGGCAAGTTTTCGGCAAACGTTGAGGGAACGATCTCGGGGGTGAGACCCTTTACTGAGTGTCACGGTGGGCGGCAGGGGAACGTTGGGTGGCCGTGCTTACGAGCGTTTGAAGGATCTCCCTCCGTCGTGGACTAGTAGATGCGAGCACAACACGCTTACCTCGAAGTTTCTTTATTCCTGGCGTTTCCAGGGCATGTGGAAGGACAGAGTTATGGCGTGCCATTGCCTAACCGCAGTGAAAGTTTTCAAGAGGCGAGTCACACAGCCACCATACCGATTCACACAAATTCGTCGAAGAGAAACTCAGAAAACGCTGCGTCGATATTTCGAGCCTGCAAGGACTGCCTTTTACTGACATCTAGTTCCTAATGGCACTCGGCCTTGTAAATGAATTCTGAAGCAAACGTGCACTTTCGATCGACATCATTTGACAGCATTGTCCAGGAGTATGCTTTACCGCGCTGTCTGCACTCGTGGCAGTCTTGTGCTGATCCTTCATAGGGAAATAGGGAGAAATTTGTCCTGGAGCTGGTACAACGCACGGATCTCGTTGGAGGACCTGACCGAAAACCGGAGTGGGGGGCGCTCGTGGAGGCCACAAAGGGATATTTCTGCCGGAATTGGAGGGATTGGAGTTGCACCAGCACCATGAGCGGATAGTTCCAGACTGGGAATATGAAGCGAATTCAAGTCTGCCCCCCTCCACTCCAATTTCTGTGTGACGCTGTGTCGTCTCGCAGAGAGACTCGATGTAGACTCGCCGTCACTGCATGTTGTATCAACAGTCAGAACCTACCCAGCCATGGTCTTGTCTTAGGGTGGCCCTCCCCGTTCAAAGAGGGTCTTTCGTAAGTCATCAAAACGTACATGTGAGGACCGCTCAAGACCATCTTCCACTGACATGCACCATCTCAGTCAGGTAGACTGTCCTCCTGCCGATCTAGTGCACTCATTCATGCCAACAACAGTGTTCCTCCTTCCGTCGGATATGAATCTCGTTCGTCAATCAGTTTTTTTTTTTCCCTTCGTCCCATCGCCAGTTCGGTAGAGCATCTCCCGTTTCGCGCTGATTCCTAGTACGACATCCATGGTCATGCCTTTAGAGAATCCGTAGGCGTCGGCGACGCCAAGACGCATCACGACAGGCGATCCATGCATACGGGTAATGACCCATGAGTTTCCCGTTTACAGTAAAGAACATAGCTCTACTCGTGAGTCGTCAGAACCTGCACGGGAGAGAGGCATGACAAAAGATACTGATACTTCACACACTAGACAGTCTGCCGTAGCTGTTCATACACGTCAACTTCCTTTCCATTCCCTTCATCTGTCAGACATCGATTACGTTCGAGGATCGAGTTATCTTCGTGACTCGTACCCGGGCCGTCGACCCGTATGAGTCCGTCCTTGATTCTTCCGACGCTGATAACAGCAAGCCTGAGCAAGGCGCATCCGTTGCCACTGGCAATGTCGAGTTAATTTCTGGAAAATGACCGCGCGGCTGTCATTCGCGTCCAGAGACTCGCATCCAAGTTCGACTTCACCAGGTGGTCGTGTCAGTTTGATCAGTTGGATGGCAGCGATCGGGTCTGATTCGAATTGTAGAAAACTTCCAGCCTTTGCGGAATCAATTCTCCTCAAGTAACCTATTCGTGACATTTGGCTCGCACGCAGGCGCGCCTGAATCCAATGCTTATCATTTCCGTTGGTACTCTGTGTTCCTGCCAGCGTACCTCAGGGCTTTTCCGAGTACATCCGAGTGAAATGGACTATTGATGATTTGTCGGTGAGACCATGTTCTTCAGTGACACTATCTAAGATTTCCAGAACGCCAGCATCGTTCGCTATGTACGCCGCGAGGGGAGGGGAGCGTTCACACAGTACTTTACAGCATTTCAACTTTGCATTCCATTTGGCGATGACTGCACCAGAGTTCGAATCCCTCCAGTGCCGAAATATTGGATTACTCGACTACATGCCTTATCTGCACGTGCTAACAGCACTTGCTGTAGTACCCACGCCATACATGGTTCCTGTGTGGACGAGTGGCAGCTGCGTGTCCTCTGTCCTCTGTCCTCTCCCACATAATAGTATACAATCATTGCCGATGCCCTCTTCATCACTCAGGTGAGTCTCACATTATCAGGTTCTGGGCCACTCGCCAACACCACCGATCCTTTTTACCCAGGTCCCGTGTCATAGGCCGTCCGCTGGTCGACCTCACACATCGAATTGAACGGGATTCTGCCATTCGGTTGACTGGTGGTGCATACAGCGACGTTTACAAATGCAGGTTCAGCGGCATGACCGGGCCTCCGTCCTCGGTGTGGTACTCTGTTGTTGCTGGTCAATATCATCCTGATTTCTTTTAGGTCGCAGTGAAGGTCCTGAGGT
>JBBPOM010000579.1:0-22319 GCA_038091455.1 Leccinum uliginosum | reverse complement strand
GCACTTCATTATGTCCCAACTAAGGTCAGATATCATCCTTTGATATCATTATGTTCCATCATTCTTATACATTATCATTTGAATATCACCATGACATCACTAGATCAGACATTATCCTTTGCACTTCATTATGTCCCAACTAAGGTCAGATATCATCCTTTGATATCATTATGTTCCATCATTCTTATACATTATCATTTGAATATCACCATGACATCACTAGATCAGACATTATCCTTTGCACTTCTTTATTTTACCTGATCAGGGGGTTAAAAGTCTGATGAACAGACATACACATTTGCAATTGCTTAGAATCTACTGTTATATTAGTATATAAGTTGTCTTTAGATCCCTTACATTTACTCACATCATTATGGTTACCTGGCACTATCCTTTTAAAATCAACAATTTACAGAACAGAGAATGACTTATATGTCTTGGCAGACATTTTACTCTAGATCAGATATTATCCTTTCAACCTCACCATTTGAACATCATCATCATATCAACTGGATCAAACATGGTCATGTGCTCATCATCATTTCACCACCAAATTTAACTTCTGATATTCCCAGAAATATATGATCAAGGATTAGCAGTGTGATGAAAAGACATATGCACTTGCAATTACTTGAAAATTTCTCTCATAATGGCATATAATAGTTTGTCATTAACAATGACTTACAATTGCTGAAATTGGCATGATATATAATTTCCGGTGTGGTTTTTATATAGAGCTAATCTGAATCATGTGGTACAATCTTGCCAGCAAGCTTGTGCATTCTTCCTTCTCAAGAATCCCAATTTCAATCACTATTACAGACATGATCATTTTCTGTATCATGACATCATTGTATCATTATATATATTCTCAAAATATCTGTGCTACTGATCATGCTGAATTGTGATGGTGGTATGTCTTCTGATAAAGACCATATTGGCACTGCCGCACAGACGTGCCATGGCAGAGATATGACCGTGACATGAGCTGCATCAAGCAATGGGATCAAAGCTGACAGGCTTTGCTCAACGCCAAGGTTTTGGACAGACCTTTTAAAGTTCGACCGGCTGTCCTTTGACAAGGTTGAGCCATGGGTTCGGTTGGGAAGTCGTGACTCGGAACAGCCCCGCTGCTTCAAGTTGAGTCTGATCCGCTGGATATCGTAAGACCCCCCTTCTCCTCTTTCGAGGTCGTTGCTCTTCCTCTTCAGAACTCTCGGGAGTCCCGTCTCGACCATCATTCCGATCTGGTTCTCGCCGACGCCGGTCAGGAGCGGATTGCGACGTTCCGGGTTCAGAAGGCTCGGGAGCTTCTGGACGGTTAGGATGTGCCCGAGTCGACAGCCACGCAATTAGTGCACTCGAGGTTGTCGAGTATTTCGAGTAGGATCCAAAAGAAACAGTCGAGTCGGGGTCCGCAATTAATTGGAGATGAGCCCGTGGATGAAGTGGATTGCATCAGGTTTGGAGATTTCTCCTTGACTATGCTATTCGACTGGCCTCCATGTATTGTCCAATAACGGTGAGATGGTCTCCGGACGATGTTGTTTGGGAAGACTCATCTCGCGTCATGAGAATCAATGTGAACAAAGTGGAAATTGTTGCGAAACTAGATACAGGCGAGTACAACACGAATGGTGCTGGCGAGCCGTACGAGAACGGATCAAATAAGGCCTAAACACAAAAATGAGAGAGAACGCACCTGGCGAGACGACAGAAGCAAATCAGTAGGGAAATGAACTCTATACCGGCATCTCACCAAGCGGGAAAGAGGCTGACGACGTGGGGGACCAGAGCCACAGGTGACTCACGTGACAGTGCGATGTAGGGTGACCGTTTGCCACCTCCTCTGAATGCGTGTAAGGTCGAGCCGATCGCGTGTTGTCATGAAAGACCGTAACTCATTGAATGTGGGGACTCGTTCGAAAGCCGCAGCTTGCATTGCCTTGTCGTAGAGACGACCAGTGGTGGTGTCGGGGTATATCATGGATGGGTTGCTCAACGATCTGGCGAATGATTGGAGTCGTGTCGGGATAACAATTCCGCATGGCTGTCGACACAAAATTAGCCCATGTCGAATGCGTAACAGGAATGAGAATGACTGACCCCGAACTTGTAGGTCAAGCAAATTCTCCATCCTCGACAGCATCATCTCAAATGCGTCGAATGCTTCCTTGTAATGCCCTAGATTGTAATACCGCATGTTTCCTTTGGAACCCTTTGTAGTTCGATGGGTCGAGTTCAATGATCTGATTATACAGTCAGCGCAGACTAGGTGTGCAATGGAGATCAATATATACCTGGGTAGTATGTACGAGTTCATCCTCCAAGAATCCTACTCGCGCCTCGCAGCATATCACTATGATGTCACTGATATTTGTCGCCCATCCCGTCCGCACACCTTCAGAATGCGAGGGAGTAAGCTGAAAGAAACTCGTCATGTTCCTTGGAACTTGACACTTCATCTCCGATCTCCCGAAGCCTTGATGTGCATCGGTGTGTGAATTCTGATGGTAGGGACTGAATATACTATACTAGAATAGGATGCACAAGCTCACCTTTCAACCAATCGGTGACCGGTTCGTTATCCCCAGTCATCACCTTCACAATATGCAGTGCAACATCGTACATGCAACCGTCGGCATACAATGTTTCGCACTCATGCTTCTTATCATATACGTTACCGAGTTCTTGGGTGGTAATCTCGAGCTCGTTTATTCTTCGCACAATGGATACTGCAAATTGGTCAGAAAGCCGTCAGTTGTGGATGGTCCACAACACACTTGAGCTCTTTTCCGACTTTTCGGGTAGATCAACATCTGCGCGTAGTGCCTTGATGGTGTGGATCAATCGATCGACTGGACCTTGAGATGCCGCAAGCACGCTGCAGAGTTTCTTATTTGATTCGTCGAGATGGGTGATTTTGCGACCTAATCAAGGGGATTGTCAACGAAGTGGATTTGAAGGCGGAGAGGACGCACTTGAGGTTTCATTCTATGCGAGAAAGGAATTGATCGTTTCATTGAGGCCTGTCTTTTCTTCGCTGGATGTAGCAAGGTGGTCACGTAGTTCTTGAATAGTTTTCTCGAGATTCGCTATATCGTCCTCTGGTGGAAATGAATATCAGCACAGCGGAGTGAATCAGATGAAAAGCACACTTGGATGCGCGTCCCTAGCACGGAGGGCCATAACCAAGTCGTAAATATCCGGTTTTTCAATCTTCAAGCACCGGATTTCTCACTCCAAGCGCACCTAAAGACAAATGGAGCAGGACGTGATCTTATATGAGTAGCGCCACTCACATCGTCCGACCGGTAGGATAAGGGAAGAATGTCATAAAGATTCTGCAGCGTGACATTGTGACCTCCAGCGGTCGCAATGTCGTAGCTTGGTGAGATGGCCATGGACTCGATGTCGCGGGAGTAGTGGATGACGTCCTCGATTGTTGATGTGTCTTAGTGTCCCAGAGTGAGAGCGACGAATTAGCAGAGGCTGCGATGACTGTGTCGTAGTGCGATACAGCCTGGTTTGTCGTCGCTGTGAATGCGCCATTTCGCGAGCGTCTTCTTGGTGAATACGTCGAGAGAGTTAATATGCCATCATAGGACAAGGCAAAGAGGCGGTTGGAGTAGCTTGCCCAGGCGAGGTATTCCCTCCAGAGGACTTGAATTGTAAATTCTGCGAGGACGATGCTGCCGTTATAGACCCGAACAGAGTCGTGATTCCACGTGGCGTAGCAATTAGTCGTCCGTTAGGGGAGAACTTGACCGCAACCACATAATTGTCATGTTTGAAACACTGAGCGACTTTCCCCCTCCAGTCGCGATTTTCGTCCCATCTGCTGAAATGTCCAACGCAATAACCGATCAGCTGTGTGCTTCGAACTTGACCACGTTGTCGTGCATACAATTGAGACGTGAACGACATTGCTCGGCAATCTGTCCAGCGATAAGCACAGTAAAGAAATAGTTCCCCGCACGCTTCGATCAAGACCCCGATGTACCCTGACGAGTCACCATCAACGACGATGTAAATCCAGTCGAGAACCATGTCGAACGTCAAGCTGTATTAGACTCAGCGTCATATCGAATGGGGATTGTGGACAACTTACTCGGAGTCCATGTCCTTGACGGATCATAATTGAACAAGGTCCTCAGGACACCATCGACTCGTAGCAGACCAATCACCGATTCAACAAAGTTGATCAAGAGGCGGGTGCAGAACTCTAGCAGTCTCCCGTAAAGAGCCCAAATAACTATCTCCGAGCCTGGATCAACAATGGAACTATGATCCTCCGCAAGAAAGAAAACTCACAAGACCCGTAAGCGACAGAATCACTAAGCCAGTCGTCCTCATGTCCTCCCATTTTTGATCCCCCAAGTCTTGAAGAGATTTGCGAATCGTGTATACGTGAGGAACCGGATTTCTCACCTAGCAGCGTTTACCCAGGCTCTCTTGAACGTTCCAACATTGTGATGTCGTCGTCCATCGTCGTCCAGAAAGAGGCTCCACGAGACGCGTCGTGCGACTTCTCGTTGCGGAGTTAATAACTCCTGCAACGTCGTTGCTGCCAAGCTTTTGACTTCTCCTGCAACAACTTCTGGCTTTCCTCGAATTCAACTCGGGAACCCGATAAATAGTGCAGATCTGGGTGCGGGCAAGCGTACCTGAGAGGGTTGCGCTTAGGTGCCGCCGGACTGGGTGAGACGGGGTACCGTGACTGATCAAATGTGAATGGAGTGACTGCGACTAACCCAAAAGAAAAGAGAAGGATTTCGTCAATTTTTTTTGGCCTGCAGCGCGGCTGAACCAGCCTGAGTAACAGTGTGCACTGGCACGGTACCATCACGACCATCAGACCTTCCGTACAATTAGATGAGGACCTTGTATCATAAACAAGGTAACACGTACAAGTAATGTCAATATTGCTACTGAGAATTCTGAGCTAGTCTAACAAGTCCTCATCATCCCAACAATCAGACCCATACATCTCGTACATTACAGAGTGACCTGAGTCATCGTCTGATTCGCTATCACCCTCATCTTCGTCTTGGGACTCAGTCACCCATTCAAAGACATCCAAGTCAGCAAATGAGAAACCTGCGTCGAGGTCATCAAATCTATCTGGGTCAGCGAATGGAATACTTGTGGCAATATCGGGAGCACCCCCTGCACCAGAATTGCTGCCCCGTCTACTCTCTGCTTCATTTTCGGACAACTCCCATTCAAGCATGTTTAGGTCTGCAACCGAGAATTCGTTCTCGAGGTCGTCAAATCCGTTAGGGTGAGCAATCAAGGCCCCGATGGTACGCGAGTGATCCGAGGCATTATACTGCATATCGGAGCCTTGAGCAGACAAACTCTGTGGAGTAGTTGACACCGCTTCGTCCGCCGATGTGTCCCGAACATGGGAATAAGTATGGCCAACGCCGAAACCCCAGTGATACCTTAGTAGCATATCACGGTCCACGAACCTTGTTGTAGTACGTCAGTAAGAGCGCATATCAGAAATTGGAATGTACACCACCTGTTGATGTAGTAGTACTTCCAGTCGTTGCAGTTTTTTGCTATAGGAGACAGTACGGCGCGCTCCGGCTGAGGCCTTCCCTTTGCAAACGCGGGTATGAGGTGACATCCTCTTAATATCTCCGCAGGGTCTATAAAACCGAATGCGTCATCGTCGTTCATTGGAACAAACCGTACAATATCAAGTTCGACCCCGCGTTGCAGATCGGGTGGGATCCATTCGAACCATCGTACGTGCAGAAAGTCCAGTCGACGGGGGTTATAGTCGTTTAACCCTGGGCCGATGTACTGGACGTTCGCGTGATAAGCACCGATGACACGAGCATAACAGAAGCGATGCTGGACTGCTTCCTCTGCATCTCCTGGGGCCTGCAGCATCATTATATCGCATCGGTTGCCGTTGGGATTGAAAGTGTCCTGGTTGCGACGGACGTCATATGTAGTATAGTTCACACGAAACACATGATGCTGGTAGATGCGGCCGCTTTTCAATAGTACGTGATTGAGAGTAGCCATTGATGCATTGTAGTGGTTGTCCAGGCCAGGAACCACAGGATTGGCACCCGGTTCCGAAGCATGCATATGAAGGAATCTGATACGAGGAAGGAGATGGTGCTTCAATTTTGAGATGAAATCCTGCTCGCTTCGTTCAGCCCTTTGTTCGACGACAGAGAAAATATAGGCGTACATTCAGAGCCGGATCACCTGAGTTCTGGCTAATGAAGCTATGAAGGTCAATCGGTATATGCTGTGATTTCCCAATATTGTAGTGTTCGTTCGGATCAGATGGGACCGATTCCAAGGGAGCACGGCCAACCCTTGATTCACGAATTCGCCGTATTCTGGCCTGTCGTCGCTCAATCCGAGTCAGCTGACGAACGAACTCATTTCGGCTGGTACGTGAGTATCTCGCTTTACCAACTCTGTGTTCCCGCTCTCCCTAAGGCAAAGGGTTAGCACTTGACACACACGAACTCGGAACATCTAAGAAGTACGTACTGACTGAGTCGAATAAGAATCCGTTGTTCCAAACATCCTGATGGAAGCGGTGTAGTCGCCAAGTGCGTGGAGCTTGTAAGTGCGAAGATTGAAGGTTTTTGGTTTGCGTGCTGGAGTTGGGACAGCCGAGTGTGTCTGCTCACCGTGGTGAGCGCGAGCGCGAGCCTCACGACGTTGGCGACATTGCGCCTCGCGCTTGAGCTCTTTGGTATGGAATGCAGATGATGTATCCGCCTCGAAAGCACGAATAGAATTCCCGAGAGATTTCGTGACGTCATCCAACAATTGGAGAGTTTCGTCGGTGTGCATTCGTAATTTTGCAAGTCCGTGCCACTGACAGAGGAGGTAAAGAAGCTTGACCACGGCGGAATTGTGTGGCTCTGGCAACAAGCCTTCAAAAACGGGAAGAGAACACTGCATAATCCGGTTCGATTGGACCACCGGAGGGCATTGGAGTAGTACATACCTGCAGGAGGTCTTCAAAATCCCGGGCTGCGATTTTTTTCATCTCTGAGGCGTTATTCGAAAATCGCCGAATCGTATCTCTTCCAAACGAAGGGACCTGACGATATCTTAGATAAGTAGGGCATCAGTTCGGCGGTTGGGAATAATGTGTTGGTCAGAATCGCTTGCCTTTGATCGAGCTCGCGCAACTTGCTCCCTTTCAAACTTTCCACCATGCGTAAGAGGTGGCTCAGAATAGCTTTCCAGACGCCGAGTTCAAACTCGTGTAATAGATCAACCACCAGAATGACGAAGACACAGAAACCAAAGCTGCTCAGTCTCTCCGAAAAAGCGTTCTGTATACGTCCACATAGATTAACATAGATACCTTGCGCCCCCCAGCAAAATTCACACTGACCGCGGTGGGTATAAGCGACTCGTCCTTGAGGAGTGCTTGAACTTGAGAAGAATCAACGGCATAATTTCTTTCGTAGATGAGCTTTCGTGCATCCCGGATTTTGTTCTGTCGATTGATATCATCAACACGAACCAGCAGCTGACGCTGAGTCATATCCTGTTGGGTACCCATATCAGGAACATTCAGCATGGGAAGCTTGCACCGTGGGCATGGGCATGTTCCGAGGTTTCGTATAGATGCAATCAAAATCCTATTCGGATGGACACCATGTCAGTAGATCTGAATGGAAACGGGAATGATGTACATACTTCTCAGGATAATCTGCAGAATATGTAAATATTCGTGGATAGAAACGCCGCCTGACGCCATCACAACACGTTATAACAATTCCATGCTGATACGCGGAGATAAACTCTTTGTCAAGGAGGATCTTCCACTGTTCGTGGAAGAGCTCTCGCTGGCAGTGCGTATGAAGTGCGTCGTGCGATTTTTCGCCTAAATGTTTCGTCAGGAAATCCCTGAATTCGTCCGGTAACTGGGTGAAGAGTGAACTCGCAGTTTAGCAGATCAGTGATGGAATGCTTACCACCTGGAAGTATGCTGCATGAGAGCAGAGTTTGTTCGTTGGTTGACACCTACGATATTTCGACTCATTTCCAAAATACAAGTAGAGGGGCCATAGTTTGGCGTTTCCAAAGGTAGTTAGATGGGTTGTGTCGGACGAAAACATAAGTGCCGCAACAACGCGCGGCAGTTCACAGCCAGGTTCTGGTGGCGAGTCCTGAAGCATTTGATTCGCCTCAATGAAAGCAGCAGAAGAGAAAAGTTCGCCGTGTACCCGGACAGCATGGTCTCTGTGAGATGGCTGCCATCGCACTTCGTATGGTTCGAAATGGAAGAGCGATGCGTCAGCTGGATTTGTAACCTTTTCCTTGATTATCGAGACGAGCGACCGATGATAAAATCCAGGGATTGTGTAGTCTTTCGGCCCTGGATTCCTTGACCGACTATGGAATGGCACCGAGATAGTGACTGAGGAACATTGCCATCCGTCGTCCTCGCCCGACTGCTCCGGAAGGTACCGATCAAATTTATTCTGTCCAAGTTGGTGGTCAATTGCATCCCATGCGGTCTGCGACACGGAGGAAGGGGAAAAGGAAGGATTGCCGACGATGTCAAGGAGCTGCCTGAAGCTTTCCTTGGATTTCTGTGCTCCTTGGTTCCAGTACCAATCCCCGAGGTACATCGAGCTTTCATTTGGGTAGGGGTGATACGAAGGTTCGTTTGAGGGCCCAACATTTGAGAACTCCAAATCAGCGCACAATGAAGATATATTCTCGACTGAATATGGGTCTTCTGGGTCATGGCGAGGAGGGGTATCAGTGTTGTATATGCGGAACAATCCAAACTTATTCATCCGCGTTGTGAACATCTTGCGGACCGATGAGTAAAGAGAGCCAGTGGATTCCACGACAGGGACAGACAACTTGTTGTCAGACGAAGATGAGTGGTTTACACCTGGCAATGGCGGACCGGATAATAATTCAGGAGGAGGAAGGGGTGAGAGGCGCTCCGGGAGGACATCGCGAAACCGGAATGGTAATTTGCGGTTGGTTCGTCGCGACCTTCGCAATACTTCATCTTCCACTGGTTGCTGCTGCAAAGGTGAAGTTCACATTAATTTCGGCCACTCAGTAGGCTATTGAAACGTTTACGCACCGGGTGTGATACAAGCGGTCCTGGTGTCAGAGGTTTAGAACCATGGCTTTCGCTGGAGGAACCCGAGAGCCCGGTTTCAGTGTCGTCCAAGCCAAAATTCCTGGTGGGAGGCGCAAGTCTGGCTCTTTTGCTTTGGTAAACTTCTTTTGCCTTAGTAAGTGCGCTTGCGAGTCGTTTCTTCCCTTTGCCGCATCCCTTCTGGTGACGAGTGAATGCACCCAAGTCGGAGAAGCCTCGGCCGCAGACACAGGCTTGTGTGAACGAAGCTTGATCGATTGCGGCCATTTTGCCGCCCCATGTAGCCTGACCGTAGAGTCAAGGACAAGATGATTGTGCGGTTGCACGTGAGCTGGGCGGGTCACCCACCTTCCGTTTCGAGCGAAAATCACACAAACCTCATCCTGGTAAACGAACAAACGAATGGAGCAGGCACAACCAGAGATAAGACGATGATTGATAGGCACACAACACACAGAGAGAATTAAACGACGAACGACGACGATGAGGGAGTGAATTATCATGTCCTAAATTCGTACCCATGAATCACCGACACGTGACGATAATCTCGTGTAAATGAATAAATGAGAGAATGAGAGGTGGTGATCGTAACGCAACCAACTCACACACCCTGACGACAGTCCTTTTCAAAGCTAGGCTATCAGCACTCTATGTATCATTTCTGCCGCCGACAGAACACCCACCACATCGAATGGAAGACGCTCCTGGAAGACTGATTGGAAAGATCGCCGATCAGCAGAGCGGACGACAAAGAAAGTTTTCGAACCATTGTCCGCAGTGAGTGTGCTGAGAATGCTACCAATGGTCTCATCGAGGCGTTCGACCAGTTCCCGCGGTCAAATGCGATGGTTTCGGTACACTTCAGCAACAAGAATGGAGTCGTCGTTGCCATCACTGAGAGAATTCAGTTCGCTGGAATCGAAGGACGAAGATGTACGCACAGAAAGAAATTGTCGACCCAAGCGGTACAGTTATTTTACTCTTTTGCTTTCTTCGTCACCTGCGATGTATCGCCTATGGCGAATTTGACTTGATATTGCCTCGAGAGAAGACGCTTTCGCTGCCCGACAGAACGAAGTTCGATTTCTAACAGAAAAGCAGAAACAAGTTCAATTTAAATACAAAAAGAAAGGTGTACACCAGGCTTACCTTGGATGTTGATTGTCTTTGCTGTCGAATCGTCCTCAGCAAGTTACCCATGACCGTGATGCGAAGGAGTACATACACATACATGGTTGGATTCATGGCTGAATCGACCTGTGAAATCATTGGCTACGCTGAGTATATGGATGTGAGGTGGTGGATGCGTCGCAGTTTCGTTCGAGCAATGAGGTAGCGCCGCATAGCGGTGAGGCATAGTGTAACACACCGTAGGTGGCCCGACTCGGACACTGCTTGGACACTGCCACACAATCGCATCCCGCCCAACTTGTCGCTCGAATCCAGTCCCCCGCGACCGTGTATCGGCTACGAACCCATACTGTGACATCCCACCGTGTCTCTCGCCCTCCGCCTGATTTGCCTCTCTTCCCTTTAATGATCTTTGTATCCGCACCCGGTAACGGTGTGCTTGCGTTCTCCTGGGTGTGTGTGGGAGAAAAGCAAAGCACAGGATTACGTAGCCACAGTCGGAGTTTACCCTAGCGAAATCGGTTCCAGTATGAGATAGTCTGAACAAAATGAACAGAGATAAGACTTATAAGAGCAAAAGAGCAAACGAGGATGACATCATTGAGACTGAAATCATAACAATCATATATATACTCTAGTACAGTCAAGTGTGTAATCTGTCCCGGTATCCCTGCGTCCGCGCAGATCAGTGTTCCTCATATACTTCTGCTTTTGTTGTGTCTGATGCGATCTGCATATCATCAGTAAGGTCTCCATCTCTAGTTCGTGTCGCGAGCAGCCCAGTTCGCCTTTCGTGAGCTGCGGGAGGTACAGATTTGCAAACGGGGGTGGGTGCAATGAAGCCTCAGGGTGGAGGCACGAGTGAGAATGATCTAAAGTTGTGCACGAAACTCGCTGACGTCCGTGGCCAACATCGATCGCCAACGTGCGTTCTCGGCGTCATCGACGCCCCGATGTCCAAGATGACAACGGCATGCATCTCCTTAACATGGTTCTTTTCTGTGGGACCAGCATCTGCCCTGGCACTCTGAATTTGCGGACAAGAGGGTAGTCGCACTGGACGATGGGACTTGTGCTTTCGCGATCAGTGACGCGAGGGAGGTACTTGTCGAGGGTATCATCACTGTGCAGGTTCGGAGCGCACGCGCGACTCATGGCCGCTATCGGTCGTTTATTTCCAAAGGCCTGCACCCGTGAAACCTACCAGCCTCCTCTCTGCCGTTTTCTTCCACGCTTTCACCACAACCGCACCCATAGGATGCATACTCGCTCGTTGGAAGGGCTGAGAATTGCGGTGTTGTCACAGCAGGCGTTAAGGACGAGCAGGGCGTATGGTGAGTGGCGCGTGAGGGAGAGGAGAATTGAGCTGGGGGGAAAGTAGTGGAGGTGAGCAAGATGACGTGGAGGAGGAAGCGGACGGCAACAACACCTTACACTTGTCGCCCATTGCACCAGGGGGCGGTTCGAAACTCGACAGTGGTCCCCACAGCGGCGCCTGGCGGTGCCCACGAACAGGATCCCTGACAGCTGGTTGCGGCCAATAGCATGTCTCTAGCTCGGACAACACTGCCGTCCGAGCCGCGCTCAGGCGGAGACGAGGTTGAGCTCGCCATCCTCGGCATACACCCACAGTGTCAGCCTGTATAGCGACGCATGGTTTCCAATGTAGCATCGGAGCCGGCGAGAAGAAAAAAAAAAGGTGCACCAAGTGTTATTCCTTTGTCTCTTGGTCTTGTCCCATTGCCTCCAGCTTTGTTCCAAGTCACGCACCTTGCGAACATTTGACGACGCAATGAGGCATCCCAAAAACACTCCGGGTCCTTTCCTGGTCTTCAGATTTCGTCTCTTGTAAGTCGACTGGGTTGGTGGATGAAATGTTGAAAGCGGAGTTGAAGACAGTGCCAGACACTGCATGTTCTCACGCGTCATAAACGCGCCTCACTTGAACTTAGGGCATGCTGGCACGCTCGATCGAGTCTCGACAAACGTGAAATGCTGTTAAAGTTAATCCGTAATGTAATCACCGAACCCTTCGTTGATCGCCAATAAAAGATACTGTCACAACATCTCATAGGAAGAGTATTGCGGTAATTCGATTTGATTGAAACCTAGTATCACGAAACGTTGAGGATTCATCATGATCCGCCTTAACAGGTGTCACTGAATCATAGGCTATTCACAAGTGTGTGCTTGAGGAAGGCGATCCGGATCACCATAAGTACGGTGAATCGAGAATCTTTGACTCCTTGCATCTCTTGGAGATCGACGAAGCGATTCGAAGGCACACGCGAAGTGCTAGTCGCAAAGCTCATCACCTTGGCTCTCTCCACACGATTGAACGACTTGAGAGCCCTCCACCAACATACGATAACGGGATCCGAGCTTGTATATCCATTGTGCTCTCCGAAAATTGGTCGACTTACAATGGTGATGGAGTCCTTCGGAACGATCTCCTGGAACCGAGACACTAATTCTTGATCTCCTCACTGATAGAGGGATACAGTCGGAAATTGGCTGAAAGCCGCACCGGCTCTTGCTCGTTTGTCTGCGTGACAGGTATGTATAGTTTAACCTACTTGAGCGGGAACGGTACGCGATTCCTTCCAAACTGAGATTTTATGAAGGTGAGTCTGACACAAAAATATTAGTACTGAACGCCAACTACAGCGGCGTGGGATTATCTCAAGAATCCAAGTACTCGCCGGGATCAACCCATTCGACCCCTCGATAGTCGGCTTGTTTCTCAAAGAGCTGCCAATAAAGACTCTTCGCAAAGTACGCATCCAGGCCTTTCCGATGACCCGGCCAGCAAACTTGAAAACAAATATTCCGGATTGACCTAGAAATTCTTACTTGGTTGATACGTCAATCTGTCGGCTGCGCAAGGCTGGAAAAGTGCGTTGTTGAGATCAAACATCTGGCGCACAAGAATCTGGAACCATTCTTGTAAGACCACCCGGATCCATGCCTTCCTCATCATAACATCAAACGCTAAGCTTGCCATACTTGATCTGATCCCCAGTATTCCGTTGGAGGTATTGGAAACTGTCCTCGAATACGCGAGCACGCCGAACATTGAGCTGTAGCGTGCCATAGTGCTCGCGGGACGCAGGACGATGAGTAGAGCTGCTGCGTGAAGTAGTTTCGCTTGTTGTCGAAATCCAAGACAAGTTGATTATGAACGAAGAGGGAAAATGACCCGCTCAATAGTGAGGGATTGTTGCGCACCATTCTTTCTATGAACATCGGTGAACGTGATGAACGACGGTGGCGCCATGCTCCATGTGGGACTGAGCCTCAGCAGGAGCGAGACAATCCCCGAGTCGGCGCCCGCCAGAGTGGTGTGAAACGGAATAACTCGTAGATATCCTAGACTTTCTCGCATCCTGTCTCTTGCGAGTTTCGGTCAGGAAGAAGAGCGACGATCATTTGTTCGCGCCAACAATGTACGCTAGTGCTTCAAGACACTGTCGAGCTGAGCCTGAGAGCGACTAGGTCCAAAACGGACTCACTCTGAAGGTTGGTGAGAGTCGCGGGAGTGTTGAAGTCGGATCCCTTCTATTTGTCGTGATACTTGGGGATTTATTGACTAGGTTCTTGGGAGTGGGTTCTTGGGAGTGCGGGTTGACATCTGGGCGAAGCTCTTGTCCACGGCGGTGAGATCACCTAGTGTCTCTTGGTTCAGGGATTTTTCGGGGCTGAAGGGCTGCTTATGAACCGCCACGCGTTGCGAACGTGAGTCCGCGCGAGCGTTGAGCCTCTTCGCGGTATAGTGTCGCCTGCTTCGAAAATCATGTAAGATAGCAGAGTTTGTAGAAAGCCTTCATCCGAATATAAGAGAGACGACTGTCGAAGGTGTGGGTCGAGTATGACTTTGGTTTGAAAGTTATTCCCGTTTCCTCGTTGCTGACGTCGGGAACCACGAGAGGGCCAGTGCGGTTGGTGAGTTTCGAGAACGGCCGGAAACTTGCATATCATCAATGGCAGAACGAAGTCGCGTAAACTTCTCGCGTGGGGAAAATACAATGAATGGACACTTACGCCCTTGTCGGCAAGATATGAATGGATTTCCATTTCTTCCGTGAACCTCAACTCTGTGAACAGCGAAAGGCGCCGAGTAAGTGAAAACGTCATCGTTAGCGCGGCCCGTAGGGGCAAGGTCCCGAACATCGACAACACCAACGTCGCCTCGAAATCTGCCAAAGCATCACCTCGGCATGATACAGCTCATAAGCAACAACCATACTCTTCTTCGTCAGAGATGTCTGGTTCATCATCCAGATCAGCGTGAATCGTCTTAACGTGTTCTGTGTCGATGGTTAATATCGAGCGTAAAACAAATAAAACAGGTGGACTGACCTCGTCCTCGTCGCCCTCGTCCCCGTTGTCGTCTTCCACATTACCTTCATACTACGTCCTTGACAATATAATCAGATTGATCTAATTGCTAGCGAACAACGTGAGGTTAGCCCTACCTACCATATTATGTCTTCCTCGAGAACTGGGTCGGGGCCAGTCCAAGGATATCAACTTTCCTCCGAGCGACGACTGGGTCGGTCCGGAAGTGGATGGCGACCCGCTTTCTCGCCGCCAAGGGATCACTGGCTCATCATCGAGACCGAGGGGGGCCTCCATAATTTCTTACGAATGATCCCATTAGGACTTGACGCTGGACGCGCGATGGTTTGAGGGTAGGGGTTGTAATGAGTGAATGATGGTACGGGAGCAGGTGGCTAAGTCACTGAGACTAGGCAGACGACGAAATTGAAATTGATAGATCGTAAGAAAGGACATCCAGGGCAGAATGTTCAAATCGTTTGAGTAGTGCACGGTGACATTGGAAATTGTGTGTCTATGAGCAGTGAGCAAAGAGAATGCACTATGAAGAGAAGACGCTAACCAAGTCTTGTTGAGAAACGTATGATCATCCGACCACTTATTAGCTAACGTGCATCGAGTCCGAGAACAATCGCCTCACCCTCAGGCGATTCGCCATCGACAGCGTCGCTCCTTCACGTGTTCCGCGCCCGAACCGGGTGCACAGGCAAGCGCACGATGTACCACAATGCCAACAACATTGCTGATGGCTGAGAAGCATTGGCATCAGCAAAAAATGGACACGAGCAGTGATGCATAGCGGCATGGGCTGACAGAGCTGTGGCGCGTTAAGAAGCCTGAGAGGGTTGGTCAAGGGAAAATTACATCGATAGGTATGATCAACTCACGTATATGGGGCAAACACCTGAGGGAAGACTAGCGCGTTCGCACAGATCTTCCATACATATGATACCAGCCATTCAACCATAGGCTCGGCAAGTCCTGCGAATAAATTTCGCGGTCGAAGGTTCATTCACGGGGTGACGACTCCGCCTTGACCTCCGCGGGTGAATAAGGATGGAGGTCACCGAACTCGGAGTAACAACGGGCTGAAATGGGAAACTGAAGCTCGTGGAATCGAGAGGGCACAAGAGAGCGATGAGAATGGTGTGGTCTGTGGGGCTGCCACCGCTCGATCGACGTAGGGTGGAGCCAAGCCAACATCACCCTTCATCATACCAAGAGAATAATCTTCCAAGATCGGTGCAAACAAGCCACTATCTTCCTGCAGGTACACGTCGGGAGCGTGTGGCCACGCACGCACACTAGTAATGTCTCCCGCGATCAACACCGGCGAAAGAGCAGAAACCCGGAGAACGGGATGCGCAGCCAGACAGAGCTTCGTATTGCGGGGGAGGGTCGGGTGGAGCCTCAAAAGACCTTCTGTGTCGATCCCGACACCGACGCCATCGAAGACCATGAACCGAGCTAGAAGAAAGAGCTGCTGGCGGGGAAATGAGATCGACTGCGAAGTCGATCCACAATCAAAACGGACCTGACCAAAAAAACCTCTTGGCTAATTATACCGCGTATAACAACCATAATGGACCGAGACTGTGCCGTCCTTGGACTTGTCCGACGCTCAACTCGTATTGATTGCAATGTGGGTTCTGAGAATGTCGTTAAAACGATTTCTTGTTCGGATAGCATCAAGAACCTTACAGATTAGTCCCGACAAAGAATTTCTCGAGCCTAATTTTCGCAATGTACCTTGTGTGTTCTTCCGGCTGCATTCTGGATCCACTACTGCTGAAATGTGTGATCAACAGACAATTGCACAGCTGTCAACACGAGGAGGGGACCATACCTGACATCCGCATTTTCGGATGGTGGAACTAATGGCGTCAAGACTCAAGAGGTATATTTGCGAATCGACACCAGATCTGCAGGAACTTCCTTCGTCTCGGCGCCTAGGGAACAGTCAACACAAGGAGCGACAAGCCTCGCTGTCGGGATGTGTGGTCGTGCCATACGTGACGAGCTCAGAGAGGAAGAACTGGAGAACTGCTATCATGTACTTCCCGTCTTTCGATGGTGTATGTTGGCATTGCTCCTTCGGGTTATACGACAAAAACTTATGCACGCGTCGTGGCAGAATAAGAGTTCGGAAAGGCATTGCATGTTGGCTTAGGGTTAGAAGTTTTTGGGATATAGTCGGAATTAGAGTCACGCGTGAGATATTCACGTAGTTTGAGGGGTAGTGCGTCGCTTTGCACCTGCATCGCAATATCTGATCTGTACCAGTCGATTGCTTGGTATCAAAGGTAGGGACGAAGAATTGATAGGTCGACGAACATAGACAGTTTCGAAGGTGGGTATTTGGGTGCCACCGGTGGTGCGAAGACTGGTGCCTGAAGTTGTCCTGAATCGATCGAGAAGAGAGGGATGGATAGTACCAATAACGGTGGGTGGAACTCATTAACAGGGGATGGGTCATGTTCTGGTTGCAGGCCCTCTTGCAGCAACCAGACATCTATAAAGGATGCGTCCACCGTCCGCAGCAAACAAGTCACCGGGCGAAGATGGAAGGTAGTTCGCAGATTCAAAGGGGGAACAAGGGGGTAGGTCCGGGGACTCTACACGATTCCGTATCTGCTGTCCGACCGCCGCACCCGGGTGTTCCATACGCCAGTCTTCAAGGCGATGGATTAGGTCCTTGAGTCGATAGATCTAGACAAACGGAGAAATTTGTGTGAAACCTAACAGACGAGGAAGAGAAATAGAGATACCATCCGCCTTTCCTCCTCTTAGGATCAAAATACGAAGTTCTTGCACTCGTATGCTTGATCTCGACGGAGCCATTTGTATCGGGTACCGAACCAAATTACTTCAGACCCTGGTGAGCGCAACTCGGAGAGGACGTCCAGATACATGTTGCTTGAGCGAGAGATATGACGTTCGTAAAAGCGGATATTGGCGGCCGTGTGAAACACCATGACCTCGAGTTCTCGAGTCCTCTGCATCTGGTCAAGGCAGAATGCCGCAGATA
The DNA here is from genome assembly GCA_038091455.1 of Leccinum uliginosum. Taxonomy (NCBI): domain Eukaryota; kingdom Fungi; phylum Basidiomycota; class Agaricomycetes; order Boletales; family Boletaceae; genus Leccinum; species Leccinum uliginosum. Next base: position 4,698 of record JBBPOM010000579.1, on the reverse strand, counting down.
CGGCATCTGCATCGGAAACGTTAACTTGTAGAAAAGCGACCTGCTCAGCGGCTCCGGTTCGCAAGTCGGAACGAGTGTGCGGGCGGATATCTAGAAGTCTAATCTTCTTTGGCTCCTCCCCATGTTCGAGCAGTCGAAAGACGATCCATCCTCCCAGAAAGTCCGCCTGAAAAGAGATTCAGCCTGGCCACGTAAATAAATGGGAACAAGAACGTACGCCGACCAGTCTTTGGTGGAAGGAAGCGTTTTATGACGACAGGATCCTTTGATAGAGTCTCTGCTGCCGAAAGCACTCTCTGAGGCGTGAGGCGCTGGTGAAAAAACGACTGCCACCTCGGGTGGGAGCTGTCCTAGTTTCCTGTCATTGAGATAACCATACAAGAGGACGAGATAAACAAACGATGAAGAAGCCAAGCAGTAGGCTTGACATGTTTCCCAGCGACCAGCCTGAACGCAGTGGTAGAGAGCAGTCTGTCAGAAGGGGACTCGGAACACGGACCATGGTGTATACACGTTATGCAGACTCGGCTCTGCAATTTGAGTCAATCCGTCAGACAAACCGAATTCGTGGACGAAGCATTTGTCAACCCACCGCCTCGTGGTCCCAAATTTTTAAAATGCATGTTCAGAAATACTTACGACATGTTACGGCAATACTCGTCTTGCCAATTCAACTTCGTGAATCAACTGCGTGGTGGACCGTTGGCATTTGAAAAAACTGCACCGGATCACGTACTATTATTATTGTGTGATATCGCATGTCTGGGGTGCCAGAACAACACCTCCATGACGAGTTCCAACAAGAAGGGCCAACTTAGGTAGAGTCTCCGAGCATCCACCGTGACGGTCGTGCGTTCGGAAGAACACGTGCTGGAACGGCGTAAAGACGGAAGCTAAAACAACAACAGGTTCAAAATGCAAGAGGAAGCCGTAACCCGCGGAAGTAAGCGATGGTCCGATATCAGGACCACTAGACCGATTAAAATAATGAGACAAAAAAAGGTCCTAGATTTCCTCGCGAAGCACGTCATATATTGTATGAACGCGCAACAATCTCCGCAGAAGAAATCCTAAAAAAATAAATATAGAGCACCGAGCCTAACTGTACACGCAACCCCTCTGATTCAAGGATACGCTTACGAGTGTTCTTCGTCAGAAGCCTGATGCGAGAATATCCAGTGGAGCGTCACGCTCAAACCACTTTTTGGTTGGGCAGATATAATACCGTACAGGAGGAACAGCGGCCATAACTTAGGCCCGGTGCAAGACGCCACTGCCCGTCGGGAAAACTGAGCTCTGCCTTTGGAGAGCAATCGCCGCCCACGAGGTAAGCGCGGAGAGTCCAAGAGTAGTCTCGATATAATTGGCGAGCGTAGTGGGAGACGTAACATAATTGGTGTCGTTGTACATGGGGTTGATTTCGCGGACCTTCATACTGAAACATCGGAGAGGTGAGCTCGGAAAGCAGGATTGTATTATCGACCTACAGCATGTTGCTGGAAGGAAGACCGTTGAAAGGTAGGCTATCTGATTCGCATGGTTAAGCTGGCAGCTAGACGGGAAAAAAGTCGGCAAACCTGCTTCAAAGTAGTAGAATCTCGTGCACAACGCGGAAAGAGGAAGCAGATATATTCTAACCAAGCGAATAACATTGTCTAGTCTGTCAGACATCATCTCCCCATGCAGGGTTAATCTCAAGATCTCGGATATGACATTGTTCACCTCGATCTGTAACATTTTTGCAGACTCTTCGCGTTCTTGTTCAGAAAAAGAGGAGGATCTCATCGCCGGGTTAGGTGTATCTCTTACAAAGTGGACCGACCGATAGAAATCTCGGAGGAGTTGCTGGTAGTACATGAAGTTTGCTTGCAGTTTGTGCAACTCTCGCACGAGTCCAATGTTATTAGACTGAAGGACAACTTGCTCCTGAAAAAAAGATGGTCCAAATTAAGAGGACGGTTGGCAGGTGATGCAACTCACAAGAACATTGATATAACTCGGAAGGCCTCGTCCCACTCGTACAGTGCGTACCAGAGTATCACAAGAAACAAGAATGTCGGATCTTTGGATTTCTTGATGGTGTTTGACCAGTAAACACTATCGCCAACCCTCTGTACAAGAGATTGCAATCGCTCCGCAGGAAATGATTGTACTGGTCGTCGTGTTGCGTAGCATATGGAGCGACAGTAGATCCTGTTGGACATTGGTATTCGTTTAATCTCGGCTTATTCGCCTCACACAATGATTGGCACTAACGAAAACATACGCAATAGTGGTGGTTGTTTGAGGGGCACAGCGCCCACCATATCAAGTCTGACGGGTTTTCCTTGACGGGCTCGCCTTCATAGTGGCGGATTATTCAGAGAGGAGGAATTTGCCAGGTTTGCGGGTCTCTGCGAGGTGCTGCGAGCCGTCGTTCGCCAAGACTAAATCATGAATAACCATTAAAAAGTAAACAAAGGGCTCGAAAGGAGACGAAACACCCACCCATCTAGGAGAACGGCAAGGGTCTATCGCCCAGCGCTTCAAGCCGTCGTTGAATATGTTTATCTGTTCAAGTTTGCTGTTTTCAAAGGGAACCAGGTATTCTCCCGGGGGCATAAGAATACCGCTCTTCTAATCGATTGTGGGCTTGGACTCGGATAAAGTGGTCGTACTGTCAGATGGTGATGCGTGAGTGTAGAGTTCGTCAAACCGAGACGTCGTTCTTACCCAGATGGCAGTTAGTCGATCGCCGAGAAACGGAGTCGGAATAGAGTTCCCATGGAATAGAATTGGATAGGCACCTGGGTCTGAGATCTGAGTCGTCACATGTGGGTGGTGTGATTGTTTGGAATATTGTGTTAGACTTAGTACCAGGAGTCACGCGTCACGTCACGACGATGACGAGTTTCCAACTCGCCATGTCCGGCGTATTCCTGGACCCGCTAGGCAAGGTTTACTTACTTATCCGATTCACGTTCAGAACCAGTGAGACCCCGCTGTAGTAGAGCACCACAGCGACCACACGGACCACACCATTCTGTAGTTTCTTTTTCAATTTTAAACATTCTCAGTGTCATTTTTAAACTACGTAGGTACAGGACGTAAATAAATATATATTTACTATGTCCGTGTGCGTCATCCTCGTCCTCATCGCGGACACCGCGTCGTGATCGTGTCGTTGATGGGCCGTGCCATCCTCGCCGTCCTCGTCGCCGTGTCACTGACGCAACGCCGTCTCCCCGTCCTTCCAGTCCTTGCCGTTACGCCCTGACCCGTCGTCGCCGTGCCGTCTCCCCGTCCTCACCCTTTCGCCGTGACCCGTCATCGTCGCGGTACCGTCTCCCCCCCCCTACCCGTCCTCGTCCTCATCGTGGTCGCGGTCTGCGTGTTACCGCAAAGTGCCGTGTCGTCGTCGTCGTGTCGCCGCCGTCCTCGCCGTCCTTACCGTTTCGCCGTGAAGCGTCGTCACGGTACCGCGGTGTCGTGGTCGCGTCGTGGTACGCCGTCGCCGTCGTGGCAGTCGTCGCGTCGCGGTACCACGTCGGGTCGTCGTCGTGTCACGGTTTGACGTATCTGCAGGAGAGGGAAGGGGGGACGGGGGACGGGAAGGGGGAGGGACAGGGAGGGATAAGGAGGGACAGGGACAGGGAGAGGGACAGGGAGAGGGACAGGGAGAGGCAGACGGGTCGTCGTCCGAGCGTTGTCGTCGAGTCGTTGTCTTCGTCGTCGCATCGTCGGCGTGTGTGCAGGGACGACTGCATTCACCTCCGATCCAAAAGTCAGATACGCAAGAGCACCAGCCCCGCCAAAGAGCACTTGATAACAAGTAAGTATCGAGCGGCAACAGCATGTAAATAACAATTACCGAGTGTCCCAAGCATCACACCAGTCAAAGCTTTCGGAAATTTGTGTGGTTCGCGCATAGCGTCCGTGATTGGGATGACCTGAACTATTCGTCAAAAACTCGGAGGCAAAATTTAGGCAAGAGACAGACCAAGCCAACTCCTTCGAACGAGAAAACGGCAGTACTCTCACAGTACCAATTATTAAAACTGTGAAATCGGATCAAGGCTGAGAACGTACCCGATGAACAAGGGGAAATGTCGCGGATTAAACAGCTGGATCTGCGCCATGCCCCGCTCGCTGATGATGGAAAGTTCACTTCCGAAGATATAAAGCAATCCAGCGAGAATAAAAACGTCTGCGACGAGGGCCGCTGTACTGAGTTTCGCTAGGTTTCTGACAAGCGCCAGTGGCAGAAAGATGACCAGTTGAACGGGGATGAGAAATAGGACAGAGTGGGTGACTTCGCAATTCGTGGCCGCATAAACAAATGCCTGTGAAAGGCGGTCATACCACGAGCTTCATCAAAGGAAACAAATATATGAACCTTGAGGTTTTCCGCAACAAAGATGGTGTACGCCGAAACAAATCCAAGTTGAGATACAGCAATAGACGAGAGGATTGCATATCGCATCAGTGGTCCATACATTGCGCCCCCGATGTCTGAATTTTGTAAGCACTGTGCTGATTTGAGAATGTGGGTCACCTACCTCCATAAGAGCCAGAAACTACAAATTTCGCCTTAACCAATAGCAAAAACGAATACAGGGAAACCAAAGCAACGACCATGATAGTGATGGTGGAAAAGACAAGCCCTCCATTGGCAAATCTGGCCAGTTTGTCAGGTCACCAACGGAACCATGGAATCGA
>JBBPOM010000578.1:0-22333 GCA_038091455.1 Leccinum uliginosum | reverse complement strand
ATCCTCCATCATTGAGCAAGTGCTAAATTGGGCAAAGTTCAAGGCAGACCAGCAAATCAAAAAGACAGATGGCACGAAGCGTAACCGGTGAGCACTCATCATCTCTACGTTGTTTTCGCCCTAACCTCCAATGCAGCCTCACCGGCATGACCAAGCTAGCTGACGCCAACAATGCTGGAACAAAGAACGCCAACCAGTGTACTCTCATCTTGACGGAAGGAGACTCGGCCAAGGCTCTCGCGGTTGCTGGTCTTGGAGTTGTCGGACGCGATAACTTTGGTGTCTTTCCGTTGCGTGGCAAGTTGCTCAACGTGCGAGAAGCCAAGCATGACCAGATCATGAAGAATGAAGAAATCCAAAATGTGAAGAAGATCATGGGTCTGCAACATAACAAAGAGTATACGAACGTCGGCAGTTTGCGATACGGTCGGCTGATGATTATGACAGATCAGGTTAGGGTTCGGTTTTCTTACCCAATTCTGCGCTGACTTTGAAGTGATCTGATAGGATCACGATGGTTCCCACATCAAGGGCCTTCTTATCAATTTCCTAGACCACTTTTACCCGTCATTGCTCAAGATTCCCAACTTCCTCGTCGAGTTCGTGACACCCATCGTGCGGGTAACGAAAGGAAAGCAACGAATTGATTTCTTCACAATACCCGAGTATGAGCAGTGGCTCGAGACAACGCCAGATGCCCAGAGGTGGGAATCGAAGTACTACAAGGTTCGTTGTTGCTGCGCAATCGTCGCTGGTACTCGGTTCACGGAATAGTATGACAGGGTCTCGGGACAAGCAGCGACGCCGACGCCCGTTACTACTTCGGTAACATGGCGAAGCACATGATTCCATTTGCCTCTACTCAAGAAGGCGATAAAGAACTCATCGACCTCGCTTTCAGCAAGAAAAAAGCTGATGATCGAAAAGAGTGGCTGCGGCAGTTCAAGGTAAGCCAACCTCCTCAAGTACTGACTTTGTCTGAGTCACCTGCAGCCTGGCACATATCTGGACCACAACATGGACGAGATCTCATTTTCAGATTTCATCAACAGGGAGCTGATCTTGTTTTCGATGGCCGACAACATTCGGTCCATACCATCTATGTCGGACGGTCTTAAACCGGGTCAACGAAAGGTCATCTGGGGTTGCTTCAAGCGCAAGCTCAAGAAAGAGATCAAAGTGGCGCAACTCGTCGGTTATATCTCTGAAGTCGCAGCTTACCACCACGGTGAAGCCTCGTTGACCATGACCATCGTCAACCTCGCTCAGGATTATGTCGGTTCGAACAATATGAACCTGTTGCTGCCGAATGGTCAGTACGGAACGCGCGATATGGGCGGGAAGGATCACGCCTCGGCGAGGTATATCTTCACCGAGCTGGCACCTTTGACGAGGACTGTGTTCAATCCGGACGATGGGCCACTGTTGACCTATCTGAAGGAAGACAATGACTGGATCGAGCCAGAGTACTATATGCCTGTCATACCGATGGTGCTCGTGAACGGCGCAGAGGGTATAGGAACAGGTGAGGACAACCGCCTGAACATATGCTGGCGCAGTTGCTAAATGTAGTCTGGTAGGTTGGAGTACCACCATCCCATGTTACAATCCAGCGGATATCGTCTTCAATCTACGGCAGCTGATGGCTGGCAAAGAGATGATTCCGATGCTCCCTTGGTGGCGAGGATTCAAAGGCACGATCAGGAAGGTGGGCGAACACAAGTACGACGTCGTCGGCATCGTGCGCAAGTTGAACGACACGACCGTCGAAATCACCGAGTTGCCGATTCACAAGTGGACGCAGACATACAAGGCCGACTTGGAAGCCATGATCGGTGAGAAGGGGGACGGCGTTATCAAGGTATGGATGTCCGCATGAAGATGTGCGCGACTCGCTTAGCGATAATGATATGCAGGACTACAAAGAACACCACGATAACGTCAACATCCACTTTGTCGTCACGATGGGCGCAAAAGATCTCGAGAAGGCGGAGGAGCAAGGGTTGATCGAGTTCTTCAAACTGACGGGAAAAATCAACACGAGCAACATGATCTGTTTTAACTTTGACGGCAAGATTCAGAAGTACTCTTCGGCGGAAGAGATCATTGAAGAGTTTTATCCCAAGCGTCTGGCGTACTATCAGAAGCGAAAGGTACATATCAAATTATTTGGATTTTCTTGGAGTTGACGAGAGTGATGGTGACAGGACTACATGGCCAACGAGCTCCAGTTACAGTTTGAGAAGCTCTCCAACCAGGCGCGGTTCGTCCAGATGATTATCGAGAAGCAGCTGGTCGTGTCGAACCGCAAGAAAGCGGACATCATGGCCGAGTTGCGCAAACTCAATTTCCGCCCGTTCCCCAAGGTGTCCAAAGCCAAGGCGGCCGGCGAGACGGAGGACGTCGTGAACGCCGACGAGGAAGACCAAGAGGCAGTAGATGTTCCTGGTTCAACGGATTACGACTATCTATTGGGCATGCCTATTTGGAGTTTGACCAAGGAAAAGGTACGCTCGCTAGTGTGTCTGGGTTCACGGTGCATAATCTAAGTAACGCGTAGATTGAAAAACTCTTGCAACAAGCCGCGGACAAGGAGGCGGAGCTGCTTGCACTGCTCGATCGCACGCCTGTCTCACTGTGGAATGAGGATCTGGACAACTTTTTGAAGGAATGGGAGGTAAGTGTGGATCGGGTTATTGTTCTGCCCACATCGCGAATCATATGTTACAGAAATCATGCCAAGATTTCGATAACAAGACGTTGCTCGATGCCAATGGCAAAAAGATCAAGAAGAAGCAGGCGACGCTGAAACACCGGAAGTCGCTCACCGGACGCAAAGCATTTGGGGAGGACGATTCAGAGGACGATTTCAAACCTACCAAGGCCGCGGCCAAAAAGAAAGCGGAGCCGAAACCGAAAGCTGTTGTCGCGGGGCCCTCGAAACATGAGAGTGATGACGAGAAACCCGCACCGGCGCCAAAGAAGGCGCCTGTCAAGAAGGCACCTGCCAAAGTCAAGTCCGAGTCGGAAATTGAGGTTTCAGATGTGCCTGTGATAAAGAAGATGGCAACGAAGAGAGCTGTCAAGGTATTGGACTCGGACTCGGACATTGAGATGGTGGATTCGCCGGTCGTGCAAGCAAAAGGGAAAGGGAAGGCCAAGGCTGTGGCCGAGGAGGCACCGAAGCGCAAGTCGTAAGTGTTTTGTCTTTTGTTGCAGACATTGTCTGACGCGGTGACACAAGGCCTTTGGACGAGAGCGATGACGAGATGTACATCCGACCTGCCACCAAGAAGACGAAGACGACGCAGGCGGCGGTGACTGATTTCTTTGACAAGGCAGGGTCATCAGACGCGACAAAGAAGGCCACGACGCGAAAGCCCTCGGGGAGCAAGCCTGCTGCGGCGAAGAAACCGCCAGCGAAGAAGGTGGTGGATAGCGACTCGGACTTGGACGAGTTGGCAATGAGCGGTTTGGCAATGAGCGAGGTGGTAGAGACGCGAGCGGCTGCGCCGGCGCGTACTGCGCGAGGCAAGGCCAAGAAGTACATTGAGATCGAGTCAGACAGCGAGGAGGAGGAGTACTAAATAGTCCTAGTTGTTATCTGTACAATACATTGGATTCATTTTTGTCGTGGCACGTGGATGCAAGCGAACCATTTCAGTTTTGTTTGCATTTTTTTTGGCTTTTCTTGTCCGTTGGCGCTTTTTTTGTTGGCCTCGACCGTTTGTATTCCTCGTCCTCGTCGTCCTCGTCGACGTCGGCGCGCTCTTGCTCATCGACGACGACGACGTGAATGGCGTCGCAGACTCTCCTCTGCGAACCGAACGCGACCGCGAATCTCCCCCGTCTGAGCATTTCCCCGTCGCTCCCAATGCAGCAGCCCTTTGATGGCAGACAGCCCATGTTCTCACCGGGCCTCCCGACAGCCCTCCAGCAGGGATTCCACCCTCCGCCTTTCCACCTCGCGCCCCTTCCCCTCCAGACTCCCATGCAGTCCTTTTTCCCACCTCATCCCGCTCGTCCAGCTTACCAGCACCACAAGGGTCACTCCAGCATTGCTCACTTTCCCGCCTTTCCACCCCTGACCGCAATTCCCATGACGCCTCTCGGCCAAGGTTTTCCTATTGTACCTCCGCCTTTCGGACAGCCGTTCGTTCCCAGAAGCAGACGCGCTCCCAGTATGAGCATCGGAGGTCCGCCAAAGGCAGCCTTGGGAGGCCCCGGTCGAAAGCATAGCCCTCTCCCACCGGTTCCACCGGCACCACCGGCACCAAAGGGGAAGAAGGTCGTCGTCAACTTGCCCGTCGAGACGATAGCCAGCACAGTGGGTGAACAACCTCGTCGGCCGCCTTGGGCGCGCACGCCCATGCCTACCACCAGCTGCGAAGAGCCCGTCGTCATGCCCCCAGATTCGGCCACTGCGGAACCGTATCCACCGGACAACTGGCGGTACCACATACCCGACACTGTCGACGTGTTTTTGCCCGGAAAGGTACGCGACTTGTGTTTACCGGTCCATTGCGCGTTTCGTTTGAGCTGTTCTTTCCTGCCAGGTCGCTTGGGACGAGATGAAGCAACGTGTTATTGAAGAAAAGCTAGAGAAGTTGGGCGTCGAACGAGGTACGGGGAGTGTAGTTCCTCTGCACGCACCACATGCCCGTGCTGCTTCTGTGAGTGCCTCGTTGGTTTGGCGTGCACGCGTGTGCTCATCTCGTCCGTTTTCCCGCAGATTTCATCCCCTGCAGATCCATCACTGCTCTATTTCAAACTGAACAAGCTCCAGCAGTCCCAGAACGCGTCCGCTGCGAATTCCTTGGCGGGTTCACCCCGACAGACGTTCGACCTCTCGCCGTCGCCTGGCGCCCAGGTTCCTCCTAGACTGCAAGCAAGGCATGGACACAGTCTCTCGTTTGCGCACCCCCCTGCACTTCCTCCGTCCTATTACAATCCCACCGCGGCTTTCAATCCCTTTGGTCCAACCGCTGTTCTGGGCTCTGATTCTATTGAGCAAGACTTCGAAGTTCGTATATCGTCTCCCGTCGATGGGATTCATGCGCCGCAGGGCCGCGTACCCGTCTCTATGCAGTCCCTTGCTCCTCGGCCTAGCGTTAGTCGAGGAAGCAGCCGCCCGGACTTTGTCCGCGGGTTTGGCCTCGATATTCCAGAAGAGGAGGAGCCACAAGAAGACGTGCCGCTCCCTGATACGGACGTCGAACGGAGGTCTCCAAACAACGAAGACAGTCTTGGTCTCGTTCTTGCCCCCACCCAGCCGCCGTCCGAACCCGATGATGTGGCTCCGATAGTGCCGAGCACGCACCATTCGAGACACGTTTCGAAGCTGTCGCACACTCTTTCGTTGCACTCTGTTGGAGGCATCCATGACATCGTATCAGAGCAGGTGGATATGGTGCCAATCAGGAGTCCGGCAGGCAATCCGACTATCGACGATCTGGATGAAGAGGCCGTTGATGAGTGGACAGGATCCGAGGACGTCCGCTTGGACTCGGACGACGAGGTAGGCTGTTCGATCTTCGGTACTTGCTTTACGTGTATGTTGACGTCACCTAGGAGAGCATTGGTGAATGGTCCAACCCTTCGGACGAGGAGCGTGCACGCCAGGAACGAATGCAGCGTCGTTTGCTTCGCCAAAGGAAGCAAGAGATAGAGACTCCGAGGCGCTTGCCCAACTTCCCTGCTCCCCCGATCAACATATTTGGCTTGCGGGTTCGCCGCGACTACGATCTGGTCTCGAATCCAAGTGAAGATGGGATGCATGCGGAGCAGAGGGCAGCGTTCCTTGGGGTGGATCCTGTCGAGTTTACCCTTGGCCCATCTTCGACTTCCACCCCGGGACGTCGACCTCTCCCACCTCTCCCACATTCAAGAGATCCTTCCTCACATCTGTCTGCGCCCGACCTACTGCCATCACATTCACGCTCTGGTTCTGACGACGCTCTCGTCGAGCAGTTTATTGTGCCTCTTGCCCCGCCCCCGCTCAGCGCACTCAATCCGCATGCAAAACCATTCGTGTTTGGAACTAAACGGGAATCAAGTCCAAGAGGATCTTTCGATGTCTCTCCGCCGCCGCCGCCAGTACCGACGTTGTTGTCTCACAGTCGCGCGTCCTCGTTTGGCAAACCGCTTAACGCGGCAGCGCAGGAATTCAAGCCAGCTGGATTTACCTTCCGCCCCCCTCCCGGTGTCCCACAGCTCCCCTTCCCTGTCTCGCCTGCCTCGCGTCCCCTTCCTGTTCCACCCGTCAAATTCTCGCCAATGCGCGCCCAACAGGGCAGAGAGAAGAGACAGCGGCGCAGTTCGCGTACTGCGTCCACCGATGGAGACGACGACAGCGGCAAAGAAAATATGGCATCGTTCCGGTTTCCACACGTGGATGAAACGCATCACAGCATCCGCCACACTGCACCCAGTTCACCGAGGAAGTCGGGGCCCCAAGATTTACATGCGAGTAGCGGTGGTCCATTGCAACCCCTTACTTTCTCTGGCTTCCCGAGCGACTCGATGCGTCGTATCGGGGAACTCGAAGGGCTGGAGCTGGTCGAAAGAGACTTGCCCCATAACGATGCCGATGAATCAAGGGCCGATGGAGACTCTCTCCCCGCAGTGGCTGTCACGAAGCCTAGACGCGCACCTATCCCCTTGGACTTTAAGAATCCTCCTTCGACCAACACTGTTCCCGCCGGCGTATTCAAAGCCCTCGTCGGAGACGAAAAGACACGGCGAACCGTTCGCTCGCGACTCAGCTCGCGCGAAATTTTTGAACACTCGCAACGTCCCTCCCTCGACGACTTTGCAGTGCCGGCCATCGCCATGTCTGTTGCAAACAGGTCCCGGTCGCGCCTCGTCACAGATCCTGGCCTCCACCGGGAGATCATTTTGGACTCACCCGATATTTTTACTCCTGCGATCAAGCGCCGTTCGTCGTTGCCTGCCATGCATAGCGCGCACAATTCGACGCTCTCCAATGTGTCAATACCCGCCATCAACCTCACGAATCGTCTCGAGGCGCAAGCACTGGAAGACAAGATTGAGATGTTGTTGGATGAGAAATTCCGGTTGATTCATTCACAAATCGTCGAGTCCCGGGGTCCTGCTCTAGCATCCATCAGTCCTGCCACAGAGAACGCGATCACAGAAGTCGTTGCCCTATTCCGGACGCAACTCCAAGAATCCGCGGCGAGGGGAATGGATGATAGTCAGATGGATGCGCGTGGCGAGCTAGACCTCGAGCTCATTCGAGATGTCGTGCAGAGAGGCCATTCTGAAAACCTTTTACTCTTGCAAACGGAACTCCGCGAGGCCCTCTCTCGCATCGAGCAGATTCAGACGACACCTTCAGCGTCGAACAATTCGGAACTCGTTCCGATCATCGACCAGATAAGTCATCGCAATCTACAGGTCATCCTCAACACTCTTGGCCAACTCTCGAGCAAGATTGACACGCGACCATTAGCGGAGCAATATGAAAGGAACGGGTTCATCGAGGAGATCTTGGCTGCTCTCAGCGCGCACCTGAAGGCGTTGCATCCGGAGGCGGTTGATTACGACGTGCTCACCGCCAGGCTTAGTCAGGCTGTCAAGCCGAATATTGAGCAGCTCATTGATCTCGCTGCCGACAAGCGCGAGACGGCGGGGCTTATCGTGGAGAGTCTCATGCCTTTGTTGCCTTCGTTGTCACCTCTGGAGACGAATACGATCATTGCTCAGATTACCTCCGAAGTGCGTCGCGTCATCGCGCCGATCGACGCGCACGAGATCAAGGAGCAGGTCGCTGACCTCGTCGTTGAGCGTCTGGACTCTCGTCTTGCCAACCGCGACAAAGCCTTCAACGTGGATTCGGTCTCGAACAAGGTCGCTGAGGGCGTGCTTGAAGGGTTGCAGTCCATCAATGATGTCGCGCCCAAACTGGACACGCTGGCGGCTTCTCATGCCTCTCTTTCGGCCAAGAACGAAGATCTCGCCGCAAAGCAAGTCGACGTGGCCACTCTTTTGTCCGGCCTTTCTTCTCAGCTCGAGGGTATCAAGCATGCTGTCCAAGCTGGTCAACCGATGTTAGCCGAGTCGGCGCCGTCAACAAGTTCGGAGAGGAGTGAAGCAATTCTTTCTACTCTCCACCTCCTCCAGAACACTGTCGAAGGCGTCGCAAACGGTCAGAATTCAATCCTCACACAAAAGGAAGATCTCGTCACGCTGCAAAACGCATTGCACCAAGTCCTCACCGAGCGTCTGGATGCCCTTCCCGAGTCGCTCTCTGCCGCTGTGACCGTGTTGCAGAACGCGCATGCCGAGTTTGCAGTCTCGCGTGATGCTGCCAAGTGCGACGCAGAGGAGATTCGCAAACTGAAAGCAACGAACAACGAACTCCAGGTACAGCTTGCGAAAGCACGTGGAGCGCATGGTCAGGTCCGCGTTGAGAAGGACAACTCGATGGAGCGGCTTAGGGATGTTGAGAACGATCGCGACAGCCTGCGCACGCGTGTGGACGAGCTGCAGGCTGCGATCAGCACCCATGCTTCCCAGGTCTCGGCGGTGGAGCATCGCAATTCGGAGCTGGAGGACGCGCTTGCGCAGAGTTTGGCGAGATTGAAGACGTCGGATGTAGTTGCTCAGTCGAATCAAGAGCGTATTGTTGAGCTGGAGAAGGAGAACAAGGACGCCGTTGCCGAACAACAGGCGACCAAGGCTCAGGTGCGCATTTTTTTCCCCATTCCTGCTGTCGGTGCAACGCGGTGAACTGGAATCTGTAGTTGAACGAACTGCAAATCCAAGTCAAGATGGCGGAACGCGAGAAAGAGCTTACGGCGCAATCGCTTGGGCTTCTGCGGCAAGACCACGAGTCTCTAATTGCTCAACAGAGCCACTGGGACGATCTCCGTCGGGTCACCGAGCAAATTGAGGCCCTTGCGACTTTCAGGCCGCAAGCCGACGAAGAGGAGCTCAGGGAACTCCGGCGTGCGCGCGATCAGCAGCGGCAACTTGAGTCTGACTACTCAACTCTCCAGAAACGGGTACGCGACCAGGAGCTTCGGGTTGTCAACAGCGAGCGTACTGCGAGTGCTGCAAAGCAAAGCCTCATACAAGCGCAACAACGCGCGAGCGAGTGGGAGAGACGCACGAGGGAGTACGAGATTGAGCTGGAGACGACGAGGAACAAGCTGGACGATGTGGAGCAGGTACACGTGCAGCTAGACGCCGATTATTCGCTCGCCAAACTGCAACTTGAAGAGAAGGAGGCGGAAGACCGCTTGATCAAGGTAACTTTTACACGCCGTCGTCATATGAATATGAGAAGCGGCTGGCTGATGCAATGCACCCGCACAGGATCGCGAAAATAAACTCCGTGATCAAGTTTCCGGCCTCGAGGCCAAGATGGCACGTCTGGAAGCAGAGCTTAGCAAAGCAAAGGCCCAGACTCTGCGCACCAAGAACACGTCGCCGCCGCGGCCTGATTCGCGTGCAAGTACTATTTTTGATGTTGACCGCTCACGTACCCCCATTGGGCGTGCCAATGGAACTCCGGTTGGGCGCAGTGATACCCCTCCGCAGTCTTCCTCCGTCTGGGATTCCATGCATGCACCACCGAAGCAGCGGTATCCGAATGTAGGAGTTGCGGCACCGTTCGTTAGAAAAGCGGCTCCGACGCCATCGTACCGACCGCCGCCGTCGGTAGCATCTACCTATAGAGCGCTGTCCGTTGCATCGCCTACGCCCAGCACTGTCTCCCTCACTCCGACCGTGGACGAAGACGGATGGTGGTCATAAGGCGCACGCACATTTTCGGGCGAGATACGCCTGTACGATTCAGACTTTTAAAAACCCTCACGACCCGTTTTCGGGGAATTTATAACCGACAATGATTCGGTGGATATACATACCGTATTACACACATATATCCTTGATGTAATAGTCTTTTCTTTCTTTTCTTTGTGGTTTTCGATTTTTTGGTTAGCTCTTTCTTTTTTTTGCATGCATTCTCACTTTCGTTACTTCGATTTGATCGTCGACGTTATGCATATCTCTCTGACTCTCCTGCTATTGTTCGGCATCTCTCAGCCCTTCACACCACGACATTTTCCCCACTGGAAGTCACGGCCACTTTATATACCCTCAATTGTTGCTACAAGGTACAGATCCAATGGATGCATTAGTTGTGTGAAATCGTGTGGGGTTAACCGGAGCAAAACTTGGGGGTGGTGGTAGGGGGGACGTCCAAGATGAAGCACGGTGAAAAGAGATTGAGGGATATTGGATTGTGGTAATATGACAAAAAATTGCGCAAAAAAAGGAACAGAAAGAACAGAAAGCAAAAAAAAAGGGGGGCATTTATGCACTGGGCCATATCCAAGTTTCTACGGCACATATTGCTGCATCTGAGTTATCTTGTGGAATACTAAGAGGAACGGCGGGGATCGAGGTGTTGGGAGATGATCGCGGATGATTGCCAGCCAATGACTCACCTCAGCTTGGGATACCACCTCCCGTCTCGGAGTTCAAAGAATCTAGGAACGAACACTTCTCCGCTCTCGTCTCGCCGGCGGCGGAGATCGCGTTGGGCGTCCTCAACCGCCGTCTTTGCTCGCGTAGCCGCTTCCATGTCCTTGGCCTCGATCGCCTGCGTGACTTTATACCACAATCTAAGCGAGCCTTCGTTTAAATGAAATCGAATTGGGGGGAACGGGAAAAAGGGTCTGGACCCGCCGATGGGTTGGCGATCGGCCCTAACGTACCGTCTAGATTCATAAGATTCCTGCTCGTCTTCCGGCGCGACGCGCTTGGGCGCGATATTCTGACCATCTTTGGAAACATCAAAGAGAACGCGTCTATTTCCGTTCTATTTCTCGCGAGAAAACGTCAATGCGATTTATCATACACGGAGGCATGAGGACACGAACTTGGGTGCTCTTGAATTCCATCACGTGGCTCCATTTTCCCGAGATTTCGCCAATGTCGTAGGCTGTTTTACGAACGCGTCCTACAATCGCGTTGTACGTGCCAGAAAAAAAACCCTTTTGCCCAACATCAGGGGTGAAAATGACGTGAAGGCAAAGAGGACTGACCTTGGTCTTGAATTCAAGGTCGCAAGACAGTCTGTGTCGCTCGTTCTTGACAGCGCAGGTATCACCGAGCTCCAAGACCATCTTGCCAAACAATATACCGCGCGCGTACATGTTGGGCATGGTGACGACATACTCTGCACGGGGGAATCAGGACAGTCACGTGCATGGAGTTACTGATCTGGAATGCTTACCACCGTCGTCGGGCTTGCCCAGGAGCGTTATGCGATTCTCGCCCTCCATCGTCGTCGATACGCTGTTTCCCAAAAACTTGGACTTGGGTCTCAGTTCGCCTACGATGCTGATACGGTTCTCGGGCGATATGTAGCAGAATGCGGAGACCGGAGGGTGGTGCGATACTGCGTACGCGTGCGATGAGGTCTAGTCCGCGACGATAGGGCGATACACAGGGGGGATGGAGGGGGGAGGACCTGCCTTGTTCTGCGACGTAGAAACCGCGCGTGCCGTTGGGGTATTCATACCGGCAGCGGAAGAATTCGCCGAGTACGGGGTTGTATCTGTGAGAGACGCGTTGAGCGCTAATGCGACTTGTCACAGGGCAAGGACGCACGGTTTCTTGACGCCCTTTGGCTTGATGTGCCACCCGGCGAGGTAGTATTGCAGTACGCGGATGAATCTCTCGTCCGAGTCTGTGCAGTTCTCCGCGCTGGCAGGGTTTGGCCGGAGGACAAGGACGACGAGGAAGGTGGTCTTAGGGCACGGTGGTGATGACATAAGGAAGGGAGGAAAGCCCTTACCCAAAGATGAGGTCTGGGTGGGACATGAAGTCCGTGATGCGCTCGAGCATACTGCGAGGCTCGAGGACGAAGGTCGGGAACGTCACCTTGGAGAGGTCCATGCCTACTCTAGAAACGGAGGGGATCTCAGCCAGGGAAAGAGGGAGCGCCGGTGGACGGCAAACCTGAGTTGTGATATCAGGGAGGTGATGATGGATCCCTCATTCTCGTCTCTGTAATCCGAGTCGGAGTCGGTGAAGCGCAGCATTGAGAGTGAAGCGACGAGGAGAAACGGATGAGGAGGAGGAGGAGGAGGAGGAGGAGGAAGAGGAAGAGGACGCACAGGATTGAAGTATCGTCAGGCTCGGTGTCCTCTGGTGCCCTATCTTCCACGGAGAGGCCTCGTGCCCTACGGATATGGGAGCCAGCCTGGCTGAAAATGCCCATCATGGTCGCTAGTCAATGGGTGAGGGTATTAAAAAGTGAAACTGCGCTGCTACGGCGAGGCGTGCCTGCTACGGACAGTCGTACTTGTTACAAGTGCTGTGTCGAGTCGCTGCTGGCAACACCACAAATTCGATCGACCTCAGGCGCCAAGCTTATTCGCATCCGAAACTCGTCTCTATACAACACTACCAGCTCAATCAAACACGATCTTTGTCGCACTGCCCCCGACATCTTCCCTAAAGAACGCCCCATACGAACCGTGCGTCTTCTTCTTAATCGTCATCGGGAATTTGTCGCCAAGTCTGTCCGCCATCTCGTCGAAATGAGAGTCCCGGAGAACCCGAGCCAGTTCTCCAGCCAGTGATCGCTCGTGTTTCTCACCAGTAAAGAACGTGATCGACTTTCCACTCCGTCCACCTCGACCTGCAAACGCATAAGTCGACGCAGGCGGAGGGCTCAAAGATAGAACCATATGAGATGGCAGGCTTACCAGTTCTTCCAATCCGGTGGATATAATCCTCGATGGTCAGTGGGAAGGTGTAGTTAATGACAGCTCCGACGTTGGGAATATCCAATCCTCGGGCCGCCACATCCGTCGCCACCAGCAGCCCTATTTCGCCCGTCTTGAACTTCTCTAGAGCCTCCATGCGAGCGGACTGCGACATATCACCGTGGAGCGCACCAACCGAATAGCCTTGCTGGCGAAGCGTCAATTCAACTCGCGATGCCTCCTTTTTATACAGGGCAAACACAAGAATGCGAGCCTCGTCAGAGCCCTTCTTGGACGTTTTCTTGTGCGAAAGCATCTTCAGCGTCTTGGTTAAACGAGAGCTAGAGATTCATGAGCACGGTCCGTTGGCAATGTGAACCTAGTGCACGCACTCTTTCTCTCTAGGATCGTCAAACACTTCTACGGTTTGTTCGACACGACTATTTGCCGTTAGATCATCACTGCCCACCGTGACCCGGACAGGATCCCGCTGAAACGTGCTTGCGAGCCTCCGCACGGCTTCCGGCCATGTCGCGCTGACTGATAGATTGTTACGAGCATGTCCACACAGATGACAAGAGCACGCACACATCATAGTCTGCCGACTAGCTCCTTGGATTGTATGCGAGATAATCATTCTGATGTCATTCTCGAATCCTTTATCAAGCATCCTGTCAGCCTCGTCCAGTACCAAGTAGTTGACTCTGATGGAGTTGAGACAGATATATAGCAGCGTAGAAACGAAAGCCTACCTCGACAGGTCACACACGCCGTCGTTGATAAGGTCCAATATCCTTCCGGGTGTCCCGACCACGATCCTTGTCACTTTTCCGTCCTTATCCCCATTCTTGAGAGCCTTGATCTGCGGTGCCTTGTCGACGCCTCCAAAGACGGCGACGCTGGCAATGTTGAAGGGAGCACCGAGCGTCGACAGGGCATCATGGGTTTGCAGCGCGAGTTCACGGGTCGGGGCTACCACGAGGACTGAGACAAAGTTGGCAGGTTGTAATTTCGATTTTTTCGATGTCACGGCGTCTGGAGAATATGCAGAAACAAGCCGGGCGAGGGCGGGTACGCCGAACGCCAACGTCTTGCCACTGAAATTGCGCGATCGGTTAATGCGCGGCAACAGTCACTCTATAACACACCTTCCGGTTTCGGCGATACCGACTACATCGTGTCCCTGCAATGCCGGTGGCCATGCGCAGGCCTGAATGGGAGTGGGTTCCTCGAAGTCTTTGAAAGCCATTTTGAGAGGTTCCGGGACCTGAAGCTGGTCAAAAGAGATGACGGGGATGACGGGAGGAAGAGATGGGGGCGTATGAATGGTGATAGAATGCTTGGCAAGGAAGGCAGAAGCATCGACAGACTCGGTGGGTGCGACGGCTGTCTGGACGGTTGGGGTATCCTCCGACAAAGCAGGTGGTAGATCGGATTCGACGAGGTTCTTATCTCGTTTCCCTTTTTTGTGTTTTTTGGGTTGACTCGGCTCGTCGGCGCTGGTGTCTTTTGCTTCGTCATGGTGGTTGCGCTTGCGGTCCTTTTTGCTGTCTACTGGGGTATCTGGAGACTGCGCGTCTGATTGGGAGATTACAACACTTGTCCTGGGGATCGAGGTGGTACCTACCTAGGTTCATCACTGCTTGTTGTGTTGCCTCGTCACGAGATTTCTTGTCTCGTTTATCCTTTTTCTGTTTCTTGGGCTGACTGGGTCCGTTGGCATCTCCTTCGTCATGCCGCTTGCGCTTGTGGTCCTTTTTAATCTTTACCGTGGTATCTGGTTGAGGCTGCTGAATTGTATCCGTTGTTGCGGCATCCTCTTTCAAGGACTTCTTCTTTTTGGGTCTTTCTGCAAAGCCGTCCTTGTCTGCATGAGATCAAACACGAGCATGACTACTACTCACCTGCAAGCTGGTTAGATTCATCATCTCGTCGCTTTTTCTTTTTTTCAGCTGACTTGTTCGTGCTGGTCAATGAGCTTCATTCGGTAAAATAAAGGGACGGACCTCTATCTGTCTTTTTCTTTTGCGAGTTCTTGGATGACTCGTCGAGCTCGTCTCTTGACATTATCGTGAGCTAGTAGTAATTCTCGGAAGCTGGCATGCTATTGGGTGATATGAGTCACGTGCCCATATAAAATAGGGGTACTAATTCGAAGGGGTCGACCAAGGTTCAATATCCGAGATACTCCGATTGAGCTCCGACACCGGTAATTTCCTGTTCAGGGAATCTACCCCTTGCCGAGCTCGGCCCCTCAAAAGACCAAACAGTATAAACTTGACAACGCACAAAATTAATTTCAGTTTCAGTGACATCATTGCACGTTTGATGCTCTGCAGGTCCTTCGAAAGGAAACTTGTGTCAAATGCTGCGAGCAGCGTCGCCGC
This sequence comes from Leccinum uliginosum, assembly GCA_038091455.1. Classification (NCBI taxonomy): domain Eukaryota; kingdom Fungi; phylum Basidiomycota; class Agaricomycetes; order Boletales; family Boletaceae; genus Leccinum; species Leccinum uliginosum. Next base: position 7,197 of record JBBPOM010000578.1, on the reverse strand, counting down.
GTCGGGCAGTGGGAGTGACGGTCACGATGGGGAACGACGGAAAAGGAGCGGCGGTGCATTACGTCGGGCCGTGCCGTTGCGCCGAGCCGGGCAACGCGATTGAAGGGGCGTATAGTGCGATTATCTGATTATCAGGGGTGTCACTGCTGACCAGCGCACAATCCGCGGAACGTCAACCCCCTAGCACAGCTCGGAACGGGATCGCGTGGGTATGTACTGGAACGGAAAGGGCACGCCGTCACTGAGCCGGAACGGACGAAAACCAGAACCGTTTCGGACGGTTTTGAAAGGCGCGTATACCCAAAAACTCGACGTTACGCGCGCTCAACATCGAAGAAGGAAAGGCAAGTATGAAAATTTGAAACGATCATGGGAACAGAAACGGAAAAAAAAGTAGAGTAGTGCGAGTTCAAGAAGAAATGATCAGAGTGCCTGGGGTGCCGTCGAGCGCGTGATCACTATGATATCAACCGCGAGTATGAGAACAAGGCAGCGCAGCGCCGCACTTAGGGAGCAGCACCAGTGGCCACACTGTCTGTGGCACCACCTAAACTTGTTTTAGTACTCTAAACGGCGGCGTGATTGAAACTTCATCTGTTTGATTATCGTTTTCGTTATCCCCGGCGGTTACATTCTAGATGCGATCCATCCTAAAGCGTTTTACTTAAAAAGTCAAGCGCACGTACTTGATCATAATTCTGCTTTTCCGCATCCGCCACTCGATGTTCTTCAAAATGATCACAACCATGGTAATCACACAGGCTGTTTTGGCCGTCCCAATACTTGATCCTAATGGCATGGCCATACCACTCACGAAACGCTCTTCCTTAATGAATTCCGACAAAGGCATCAATACCGACGCATTCAAATATCATGTTGCATCACATAACGCGTATATCGTCTTGTGATGTCCTCATGCATTGTTTCTGCTCACACTCTTTTAGGATCTTTTGTGGCATGGAACATTTTGAAAGGAACATGGGAACACCGCATCCTTGTGCTGTGAAACACGATGGGTTCCCACAGGGTAGTGGAGTTACTAGTGTTGGTTTGACAAACTACAAAAGTATGATGTGGTATGGGACCATTTCGATTGGCACTCCTGCCATATCCTTCACTGGTAAGTTTTTCTGTGCACTCGCGACCCCTATTCAATCTAGTCGCCACTAAGTCCAGTTGGACACCGGTTCTAGGTAAGTGTTTTCGGTCAGTGTCATCCACTTTCTCGGCTTATTCGACCCAGCGACCTCTTTGTTCCAGCGTCAACTGGTGACCAGAATTGCAGAAGCCACCCTAACCTCTGGGATCCTGCTTCGTCTCAAAACGCAAACGCCGTGAATCGTGGTTTTTTGCTGGAATTTGTGGATGGTGCGATTGCCAAAGGTGAACAATATACGGACAATGTAACCATTGCTGGTTTCACTGTATGTTTTTACTGTTCGCGAACGTGATCATTTCTGATTGACGAGTAAGGCAGACATTCAGACCATCGGTGCTGCAACAACATACTCTTCTGAGTTGGCAGCATCTGAGTTTCCTGCGGATGGTATATTAGGATTGGCTCTCCCGTCTCGCTCAGAGTATTATTCTCAGAGCCCCTTGTTTCACACCCTTTTCAGTGAAGGAAAGATCCCTCAGCCGGTTTTTTCCCTCAAGCTCACTGCTTCTGGAGGCGAGCTTTACGTCGGTGGAATGAACAAGGAACTTTACATTGATAGTAGCCTCGCTTTTAGCCCTGTAACAAATTCGGTGAGGGTAAACGCCAGGTGGTCATGGATGCACACTTAGAATGCTCTTTCAGGGTCTCTGGGAATTGAAGATAGACAACATTAAAATCAATGGTGATTCACTTCTGACAGATGTACCCGCCATCATCGACACTGGTGCCAACTTCATTGTCGGTGATCCGTCGCGAGTTTTGGCGCTGCACCTGGCATATGGTGGTAAGGCTGACGGGGATAATTTCTACACCTGTGAGTTCAATCGAATATGGTGCTTTATACTTGAGAATGACTTTCTGTAGTCCCATGCAGTTCTTTTCCCTCCGTGACTTTTACCATCGGTGGAATGCCGTTTTTAATTCCTGCCCATATCCTCAATCAGGGTCGGATTCAGCCTGGCTCGCGTGATTGTTGCAGTGGGATAGTGTCTTTTGAATCGGGTTATGGCGAGATTCTCCTATTCAGCATTTCCTCTTCCATTTTCGCTGAACCCGACCAGATTCCTGGACGATCGGGACCATCTTCCTGCAGCGGTTCTATACCGTGTTCGACTTTGGCAGCAGGCCACCACGAGTTGGATTCGCAAAACTTGCTAGGACGCCAATGAAATGATACCTAATGTTGACGAAATCATAACTCGAATAGTTCCTCGCGAGTAGGCATCTAGGACACGCTATTTGGAGACTGGATGGTTGTAGATCTCTTTCAAACCGCAGTCTTGATAATTTATTAAACTATTACTAACGTAACATCATGTGACTCGTGAGCTCACGTGTTCGGAGAGTACGCGACACTGCCACAAATGAGTTTCCCCGAACGGCGGTGACATGGCTCAGGCTGGTGTGCCCGCCATCTGCGTCACGACTCGCAGCGCTTGGAAGTCTCAGCTCCTCACAAACCCGGCCAGTCACGACCCCGACACGCCCGCCCCTCCTTCCCCTCCCGACTCCCTCTCCGCTCCCGACAGCCCCCTCACCAACCCTTCCTCTGACTTCGACTTCCCCTCACCTACCCGTGCCACCTCCCTTTCCGCTTCCTCCTCCTCAAAGAGACAACGCGCACCCACCCCCACCGATGTCTCCAAGGTCGTCCGCCGCCCCCGCAAGATCAAGAAACGGGCCAGCGCAAGCGCGTACACTTCCAGATCATCCTCGGCGTGTGACAGCAGACAGTTGAGCGTCGCCCTGGACGAGTCCATCTATCGCTCAGACAGATCTCGCTCCACGTCCGTCTTCCCATCCCCTGTCAATCTGCCCACGAGGGAATGGTGGTCTACCGAGGACGGCTCCCCTGGCGAAGGCTTCGTTAGTGCCGCAGACGTCTTGCAGAGGCTCGCAAAATCGTACAAAAGCTGTGAGTGTTTAAGCTCTGATCCGCATAGCTAGACGTGCTTACGCTGCACGCAAGACTTTAGCAATCCCGACGATCCGGAGGACACGTCGTTTCAGGTCGAAAGCTTTCCTGTTGCTGATTTAGAGTATCCTAATAGTCATGCTAATGAAAAGTGCGTCTTCCCTTGCCTCTCCACTTCCACCCTCGGTTCTCAAGTCCTCGCCACCACGTAGATTTATGTTATTGGTTCCAAAGGACAAGGATCATTACAATCCCATCATGTGCTTGGAACAGTCGTTACATACTATCATCGACTGTGCGTACATTTTGAAACCATTTTTCGACGCTCCTCGTTGATGATTTCGTAGCCTATCTTACTCCCGCGCAGAAGGCGTTATTTGGTTCATTACCCTCCGAATCCCTCTCCGACGACTCCCCACCCACTTCTCCCCTTCAACCAACCCGCCCCGACCTCTTGGATGGCTCCCGTCACCCTGACGTTCCACCAGAACCCCAAAATCCGCTGCATCCAGGGATGGGCATCCCTCAGTCAAACCACCTTCGTTTGCTACAACGTGCCATCCGTCGACTCGATGGTCCGCTCTTTCTATCCACCCTTGAAAACATTAACCATCTCCTCCGTTCCCTTAAATACCCACCCCTCCCGTCAGACGTATTCCTTCCCGCGCCACCCAACGTACTATTATCCGCCGTGCATTCGTGGTCACATCCAAGGGGAATACCTGAAAAGGTCGTGTTGCGGATAGTAGACGAAACGTATCAGCGATGTGTAGGCCCGAACATCAAATATCTACATCGTTACGAGGCTTTCTCGAGCGAGGTGTACGGAGAGCTAATGCCCAGCTTTACTTCCGACATCATCGCTGCTACAGGTCTTAATTCATCTTCCCTCCTCATGGATCTCGGCTCTGGCGTGGGTAACGTATTGATACAAGCGTCTCTCCAGACAGGGTGTCGGAGTTATGGCATCGAGCTCCTCGAAGGTCCTGCCGATGTGGCAAGGCAGCAATGGAAGCAGTTTCAGAAGCGGTGTCGCATGTGGGGCGTACGCACTGGCCAAGTCGAGCTTGAAGAAGGCGATATGCTCCAGAGCAAGCGCGTCACTGAGCTGCTGGCAGAGGCCGACGTAGTGCTGGTCAACAACAAGGTGTTTCAACAATCACGTGAGTGTCCCAACGTCTGTCAGTCCAGACTCGTATTCAAGGTCGTTTGCAGTGAACGAGGCACTAAGAGCAAAATTCTTGGATCTCAAGGAGGGCGCGATAGTCGTTTCGCTAAAGCCCTTTGTGTCTCCCAACGCCCGCATGACTGAACGCAACGTACGTGGATCGGTTTATTTGCCTTGACGAGACCAGAAGACTTTTTCCACAGGTTGACGACATATGCGCGATTTTCGACGTCGTCGAGCGGCCATATCGGTCGGGGAGCGTCTCGTGGGGAAGTGGTGGGGGGACATATTACTTGCACCGCGTCGATAGGGTGGGATATGCGAATGTTAAGCAGAGATTTGAGAATTTGCACGCGAGGAGTGCGAGAAGGCGGTGATGGTGATGGCGACGGGGGGATGTGTTGATATATTCTTGTGTTCGTCTGCAGATATTTGACTCGGGGAGTCGTTGTAACATACCTGGCACGTTCCGCGGTCCGAGGAGACGATAGTGTGATTCGCATCGCAACTGAGATTCTAACTTAGTAACAACTCTTCGAGGTACAGATGTTTGCGGGGTGGGACAACTTGGAACAAGCAGCTGGTCCAGAGGTGGCCAGTACATGATGGTGTGTTGGTAGTGATAACAAGCGCCCGTACTAGTGACAAGGTTATACATGAGCATGATCGGAGGAAGCTCCAGCCAAGCAACGCACGATACATAATAACAGGTGGGCAGCGAAGGGCCCCGGGACAATATCACAACTAATTAGCCGTACTCCAGCGCCGACGACGATGTCTAGTAGCAGCACTACCCCCGGGCCATCGATCTCGCCCAACGTATTTCACGTCCCCGCACCCGTCCAGCCCACCTACACCCCCCCAGACTCGTACGATCTCTTTCGAGACACACAAACGCCGCTCATCATCGACAACGGCGCGTCCAACCTGCGTTTCGGGTTCTCCACCGGCGGTAGTGGTACCACAAGACTCGGCACCCCACACTCGGTCTCCAACGTGATCGCCAAGTTCAAGGAGCGCAAGCAGAACCAGTTGTTGTTGCTCTTTGGAGACGGCGTCGACGCGGATAGTGGAGCCAAGGGACAGGCCAAGACGCCATGGGAGGGGGACGTGTTGCTCAATTTTGATGCGTTGGTACGTTTTCTTTTTCTTTTTCGTTTCGACAAGGCTTTCGAGTGGCCCTACCCCCGTACCTCCGCCCGGCCGAGCGGAAACATGGCTAACGCGCATTCGTCATCCTAGGAACATGCGCTCGACTGTGCGTTCATTCAGCTGGGGATCGACGCGTCGAGCGTCGAGCATCCCGTACTGATGTCCGAGCGCTTGGGGTCGCCCCTCCATTCTCGTGCATGTGCGTTCTTCTTCATCTATCGTTCTCTGGACGGTCACGACGATCTCATGCATTTCTCTCTCTCTAAAGTGACTTCCGAACTCTTGTTCGAGCAATATTCAGTCCCGACGCTCACGTACTGCGTCGACTCCGTCATGTCGTTTTATCAAAACAACCGTCCCTCGGTGCCGAGCGCGCCGTTTGTCGGAGAGGGGCTGGTCATCTCTTTCAACACCGCGTCTACCTCCGTCGTTCCCATTCTGAACGGCAAGGGTATATTGAGCCAAGCCAAGCGGTAAGTCCGCGCGCGTGACGTCGTCCGATCGGCTGGGTTGCTCAGCTTGACGGGCTTGGATATATAGGATACCGTGGGGTACACAGCAGAGCACCGAGTACCTGCTGAAGCTCATCCAGCTCAAGTACCACAGCTTCCCGACCCGCGTCACGCCTACGCAAGCCACCGTGCGTCGCCCTTTCGTTTTGGTTTTCGCTTTTCGTCTCTTCTCATACGTTCTCCCGCCAGTGGATGCTCCACAATTTCTGTGAATTCGCGACGGATTACCCTTCCACCCTCCGCTCTCTCAAAATTCCCGCCAACATGCGCGCTTTGGAACGGATAGTCCAGTTCCCGTTCGCGCTTCCTGTCGTAGAGGAGAAGACGGAGGAAGAGCTGAGCAGGATCGCTGAGAAGAGGAAAGAACAAGGAAAAAAGTTGCAAGAAATAGCAGCCAAGAATCGTATGGAAAAGGTTTTTTTTCTGTTTTTGTTGCTGTCGTCCCGTTTCGCGCGCGCTGACACGTCTGGCGTTTCCGATAGCTCATGCAGAAAGAAACAGATTTACAGTATCTCCTGAACTTGAAAGATGGGCGCAGTGAGAACAAGCGCGAGTGGCAGGTCAGTGTTCCAAGTGACTCTATCAACAGTCGTTGAATGACGGCGTTTTTTTTCTGGGGGGGTGATTGTAGAGCACTCTCCTGTCAGAGGGATTCGACGATGACGCAGCATTGCAAGACACGATAAAGAAACTCGAGTTTGATCTCAAACGGGTGCGAAAAAAGGATGTGGATGGAACGGACGAGCCAGTCGTGCGTCGTGCGGTCGTCTCCGCTCTCGAGACTCTTTTACTTAAATCCAAAACGAACGACAGGAAGAGCCGACTTTCAACTTGGTCGACGTACCTGACGCAGAGGCGAGTTGATTTCTCCTCGTTCTTTCGAGAAAAAGATAGGATCGCTGAAGGGTACGTACGGTGTATCAGCTCGACGAGGAGAGCATCAAGGAAAAGAAGAAACAGAAACTCTTAAAGGCTGGATGGGAGGCACGCGCACGAGCGCGACGGGAGAAAGAAAAGGAGAGGGAGGAGAAGGCGGCCGAGGAGAAACAGGACAAGGAAGAGAGAGAGAACAATTTCCAGGAATGGGCGGGTCGTTTGCGGAAGGGGCACGAGGTGCGTCCGTCTTTTTTGATTGATTGATTCATGGGTGGTCTTATTTTTTTCCTCAATGCACGCATGCGATCCGTTCATTGTACATAGGCTTTGATGAACAAGATGAAAGAGCGGGGAAGAAGGAAGGCCGCGCTTGCGGACCGGAAGAGTGCAGCTGCTCAAGCGAGGATGAAGAACA